>JAOBRG010350331.1:0-13510 GCA_027574985.1 Umimayanthus nakama | reverse complement strand
CCCCCCCCCCCCCCCCACTGATCACGTTTCACGAAAAATAAAAATCTCGAATCACGTTTCTAAAATAATAAAAAAGGCAATACACGTTTTACGAAAGTTAAATAATGCTAAATGGAATTCTCTTTTCTCATCTTCAACTTTTCAACGTAGAGAGGTGTTTTTCGATCCGGATAAATGATACAAAAGGTTTTCACGTGCATAGCAGACTGGACTGAATGCATATTGTGGTGGAAGAAAAATAGAGTGCTTCAAGTGCGACACTGCGTAAAAGTTTTTTGCTTTGACACTGATTAGAATTTTTGGATCGAGAATCACGTTAATGTTCATATTTTTCATATCTGCTGAGTTCTTGCTAGTCTATAGACTGGACAGTCTTGTTTGCATTGGTGCTTTCTGGCCCATTTGTATTCTTTGTTGTGTCGAGTAGGTACTGACTGAACGGCCACTTCTATATATTGTCAGTTATGCATATTGGAGGTTTGTTGTGGCGAGCCTTTTCAGTTTTGTTTCTGATGTACTGAAAACGACTCGTACACCTTGCCGAAGTTTAGAAGAAAACTGGCTGTAAGTAATGTTTATACAGGGCATGCGCAGTCTTAAAAATTGATACTGAACAGGAAAAACGTGTACAAGGCGGAAGCTTGTTCCACAGCTTAGGTATGCAATTAAAATAAAAATTTTGAAAGAAATTTCATTAGCTTTAGCGACAGCTCCAAAAAATATGTATCAGTCAAAGTGGCAAGTGGTACAAACTTTGAAGAAATTTGCAATCGCCGTCAATTAACCGTTCAGTGACGATTGCTGCGAACGCGACTCATAGTATTCCCAAGGTTGGTACGGTGCGTCCTGGAAATCCTGACTGGAAAACCCTGGAAAATATTTGAAGCCCTGGAAACCCATGGAAAAGCCCTGGAAGTTTTTTTCAAGCCTTGAAAAATCTAACAGAATTTTTTGAAAAACAAAATTGCAAAATAGTGCATTTGGTTGTTTTTCATTGCAAGAAACAATCGCGGTTTTGAGTCAGTTGGAGTACATTGTTGCTTTACAGTGATTACGTTAACTTTTGAAAGTTGTTATAAAAAATTCACTGTGAACGTTATTATTTTCATTGCTGATTTTGCACCGACGAAGTTTCACGAAAATCATTTTCCGTGTGTCATCATTTTAGCCTGTCCTCGCGCAGCGCGCGTTGATACGTACGAAAGCGGGAGCTTCTTGGATTTTGAATTTTGGCAATGACGAATGATGTTGCTGTTAGAAAAGAATGATTTTTATCTAATTTTTTTTCCATCCAGCTGTATCATTTGGTAGATCACTTGTTATTGGTCAAACTTTGTGACGTCACCATCATCGAAGACAAACATTCAGCGACAGCTCTTGAGGTTCGGAGAAAGAACGAGTTCGAAAAAATGCCTCGCGACTTTCATCTTGGGAGACAGAATCGGCAGTTCTTGGCATTCTGATAATCGTTGGAATGGAAGATGGTGTGCAAAAGTATCAGAAAGTGTACAACTTTCTGAAGAGAACTCTTTCTCAAGAGCGGTATGAAGGCATCAGACTTATTGAACCTTGTGTTATAGTGGCACAAGGTTTTAACAAAGCTTTCAAGTACGCTGTGCTGGGCGATGAAATGCTTTACGTTACAGAAAACCCACCAAAAGCTTCTAGAGACATCAACATGACCATTGATTTATCCACAATCACTTCGGTTGGCGTGGTGAGTGTTTGACAAGCAGCGTGACAAATCCAATTCCGAAGCGCTGGCGCGAGTGACAGATTGTAAATAGTATGTAATTGCAACACCATGTCAACATTTACACCGTATCATCCAATCTATACATTGCTTTTTCACAGAACTGCAGTCTCTAAAAGGAATCTCCAGAATTCGAAAAGAAAAAGTAACAGAATCGTGCCACAAAGCTCAAAGCAAAACCGTTTGACAACCGTTAAAAATTATCATGGATACGGCTGTTTGCCCGTTGTTAATTGGCGATAGAAAAATCTGTGGAATGAGAAAGCTCGAAAAATCATCTTATTTTAGCGAACATTTCATTGTCCCTTGACACAGATGTTCCAACAAGTCCAGTTTTTTCAGGGCTCGGCCGCCATTTAAATTGTAACTGGAAAGGTTCTTTCCTCCCGCAGCGCTTCAGAACTCCTTCAAGAAATGGTTCAAAAATAACAACATGCAATTTTTGAGAACTTGCGTAAATATTGCTTGCACTTTAGCACAAGCCGGTGTAATCCATTTTGTTAAATACACCAAACACTGTGTATTGAATTTCTAGTTATCTCATTGGCTCTTTACTCACTGTGTAAATCCTATATCCTGTAGTTTGTCCGAATATGGTAACTGACAATTTTAGAGCAAGGTTTTCTCTTAAAATGGCTGAAAACTCAGGCCGGTAGAAAACATGGTTTGAAAGTTTTTATGAATAGATAACACTGTGGTTTCATTGTGTAAATAAAGAGCAAAGGCCGTGCTAAGAAACTAAAAAAGAGAATCTGATCTTGCAGCTGAATTTTGTGGCAATAAAAAAGAATTATCTTTTTTATTGCTTTCAATTTTTGAAGAAAATTATTTTAATAAAGATAAAAATTTTTGCAATTTGTCTTCATTTCAGATTCACGACTATCCAGAGTTTTTGAATGGTGATCTCAAAAGTAAGGCACAACACATAGTTATTCGGTACAATGATCTAACTTCTAAAGTTGGCAGCTCTTCTTCTGTGAAACTGGCTCTGAGTGCATCTGTGCTGGGAACCTCTCCCGTGATGTCGTCAGAGTCTTTTCTCCAGGGTGAGAAGTTCGGTTTCCATACCTCTAGCTCTAGGAGAACTAGTTATCTCAGTGTATCTGGATCTTTGACAGAACAAGTAGGATACATGAGACTGAGTGCCTCGGAGAATGATCTTAGGACCAAATTTAGACAAGAAAGGAGCAACTTGCAAAGCTCAAGTGGGGATGTTTCTCCAAGGCCTCTCCCAGTTCCACCTACATGTACAGCATATAGAACTAGTGGTTACCCTGATTACAAATCGACAAGGCCAAAGAAAAAACGCCCCACTTCAAAAGGGAATATCAAAGAAAATACTGAAAGGAACCCAGAACTTAACTCAAGCTCCAGTAGTGCTGAGCTTGACTTTTTTAGCTATGCAGTCTGCGCTAAAGATTCCCATGTTGTTCAAACACCGTCTTCCTTCCAATATTCATCAGAATCATTGGTGAACCAAAGGCTGTCACCACCTGGCATGGTTGCAAGACCGTCTTCACCTTGCTCAATCCCCAACTTAAAGGAAACCCGGGCAGATCTTAGACAGTGTAGAATTCCCAGCACAGAGTCAAACAGCAGCATGCAGGGATCATCAGATGAGTCAGCTGATGAAACTGACTCCATAAAATATAATAGTAACAGTTCAACAGAAGTTCACTTGTATGTCTTGACAGAACACTCTCCAATGTTTATGTATCTCAGGAGCACATGGAACAACTGTGTCTTGGTGAGTAACCTTGCATGACAATGATATATTTCTTTGCACTGTTTTGTGCATTAAGTTAAAATACCACAAAGTAAAAGCCTCAGGGCTGAGCTATTTTTCTTAGCAAATCTCGATCTACCAGGGGCATAGCCAGAGGGGAGGGGGCAGGGGGCCTGCTCCCCCCTTTCTGTTGTACTTCTATATAACACTCATTAGTATGTCCCAGTTTGTCTACTAAAAGTGAGCATTTTTCTAAAATAAAAAAATACGTCCCCCAAAGGAAAATCCTGGCTACGCCCTTGTCTACCCCTATGTATAGATAGATCCCCCATGACTAATTACAAATTGATTCAGCTAAAAGCTTAGACAGGCCATTTACCATGTATTAGCAAGTGCAACTTCTGTCTAACTAATTACTTTCAATTACAGTCATCAAGTTTTGATGAAGAACTATTGTGATGGCAATAGTCTGTCAGCATGCGATGTAGCATAATGTGTCAAATGTTATTTTATCCTCAACCTTTAGAAATCAACCCTACATATTGGAAGCAGCAAAAGCAGTTTAACCCCATTAGCATCATCCACCAGAATTCAATATTCCAAAATAGACAAGTAAGTCAAAATGTTTTTAAAAAACTTTATAATTATGCCAATTTTAAAATTTTTCAAGTATGATTTAAGCAAAAGTTGTATTTTAATCAGAAAATTTAATAGGTCATTTTTTGGCAATATACTAATCTCAGCGGTCCCACTCACATATTTAATTGACAGGGGGTACAAAGGTTTTTTTGGGTCTCAGATTTTGGCCAAATTGGATTTTTTGAGTCTATAAGTGTAATCTACATAATTGGGGCGATCTTTTTGGGTTGCAAATAAAATGCAGTGATTTTTTTGGGTAATGAATTTTTCATCAGGCTGCTCAAATTTACCAGCAATAGCATACATTGCAGTAAAAACTACTTGCAATTGTGTGGTATTACTGGATATTTGTTTTTGTATTAGTTTTGTTTTGTTTTTGACCAAAACCAAAATTGAAGCTGACATGTTTTAGGTTTCCATACGATAAATATTAAAAAAATTTGCTGATATTGAACAAAAAAACAGGGATTTTTTGGTGTAATTGCTGAGAAAACAGTTCTTGGTTTTTGGTTAGAGAAATTCTGAAGTTGAGATTTTTTGAGTATAAAATATGAATCCCTGTTGAAGAGGGTGAAATGGAGCAATCATGAGAGGAAAGGGGAATATTGAATTTTTTTCTGTTATAACTGTAATTTGTTTAACTTGTTTGAATGCTGACTTGAACTATGTTGTCTTTTTATACATATTACCAAGTTTGTAAGTTAAAGTATCTCATATCTCGGTCAAATTCAGTATGAAATGACCTGAAATTTACTTTGACCTATAAAATGTACTGACTCTTCTTCAGGACATAATTAATTCAAGACGAACTCGATTATTTTTTCACAATTTTTTCCTAGTTCCCAGTTGCGGCAGTTATTTTACCAATTGAAGTCTGAAATCCTTCAGTCCCAGCACATGGAGAAGAGCTTTGTCTTGGTTCAGGAATTACTAACTGCAGCACAGAAAAGTTTTGTCTTGAAAAATTTTTTTTGGAAGGTAGTACCAGTAGGCTTTTTTGCTTTATTAATCAAATTAAAAATTAGGGGTTTTCAGCCTATAAGCAATTACATGTATTTAAGTTTTTGAGATTTATCCTCATCAGATCACTTAATAATACACATATGTTTATTTACATTATTTTATTACTGCTATGTGATGGAACAAAGTCGATTGATTGGCTGATGTGTACATCGACTTAATCTGTGTACAAGGATTAAAATAAATTGGTTCATCAAGACAATATTTGTTCATCTAAATCTTTTTGCCACCTAGGTTGAACACTTCAGAACAAAATGTCACCCTGGAGGTTAAACTTATAAGAAATTGTGCTATAAATGTGTTATAAATCCCAAGAATTGATAAATGTTTCACCTGAATTAATTCCTAAAAAGTTGACAGTAGTAGGTACTTCCTTAATTTCCACTGAATCAAAAAATATTGATCAAACATCAGATGTTCCATTAACATTAACAGGATATATAGAAGAATATTTAAGTGATGTTTCATGAGCTGGACCTGAGAGATCTTTGCTTACAGAATAAATTAGACCCTGAGTTGTATGAGTCAATAACAGGAATGAGAGTTAGTGTTCAGACCTAAGTGCACATAAAAATGTTCACTGTGAAAGATTAGCTAAAGAATAAAACAAAATCCTTGCAGCAGAAATCTGAAGTGCTTGTGTTGTTCTTAGTCCCCAGATCTCTTCACATTCATTGTGGGTCAATTACAGTTGTATCTGCCTCAGTCCCCTTCATCCTCTCAAGCCAAGAAAAGGAAGCTGAACAGGGCAGATGAATTAGAGTAAGTTGGCTTAGCCAGTCAGCTGAACAGTTTCTCTTGACAAAATAGTGTTCTTTCAGTGACTCTTTGACAAGTGTATTATGCAGAAGAAGTATATATGACGTTGGTATTTTAATAGAACACATTTTAATCTTTTGGGGGTCTCAAAGATGGAGTCAGAACTGAGCCTTATCCTCGTAACCAAAAGATCTGTAAACTGTATAATGTACATAAATGTGGGTGGTTCCTGCTTGTGGTCCATAAATTGGTCCAAGAACCAAGAAGCTTGTCATTTTTGCCCCTCCCTCCCTTGTCACCTCTTGTTCTATCTGTCTGTCTGTCTGGTTGCAAGTTTTCACTGCAACATTCTTTTGTCCTTTTCCTTCAGTTTTGTTGTCATACTGCTAGAGGTTCTAGTTTGTATGTTCCGTGAAACAGAAGTCCTTATGCCTAGACTGACAGTCCTCAAGTCCAGCAAGTAAGTGCAAATGGCAAATATTGATAGCTGGTCCATTCCAGCCATAGGTAGCTGTTTATTGTAACACCTTAAATAGAGTTGTATCACAGTGTATTGTACATATTGAACTGTATTGTATTGTAATGCTCTTCTTTTGCATTTTTTCACTAGTCTTTCTATGAAATATTTCCGTTGTCGAAAATGTATGGAACCTAAGTCCCATTCCGAGATTTCCGTACTCCTGTATACGGTGGACCCTTCTGCACTTTTTGTAGAACGTTCATCATAAAAAAAGGCTCGAAATCTGCAGAATCGTTCAACGTTGTTTCATGGTCAGTTTCTTCATCTCAGTGGCAGAGCATGTCTTAGAGCAATTTTCATTAACTGTTTTGTTCAGGGTCTGGAAGTGTGGGGGGGGGGAGGGCTGATCCCGCTTTCCTGCTCCCCGCATCCCACTTTCTTTTTTTATCGCTATTCCGCTTCCATGCCAAATTTTGGCAAATTCTGCTTCCAAATCCCAAATCCCACTCCGTTTTCAGTCAGTTCTCGGATCCCGTGAATACCCTTCAAGACCTTGTTTGTTATGTGTGGTATGTAAACGTCAAAGCGGAAATACGTAAAAGGGTTGAATCCCCCACCCTTCCCCGCAGCATTCCCGACCCTTTAAAACGTGTACCTCATTTTCCCGTGTGATCGTAAAGTCGCAAAATGAGAGCCCTATAACGTCCGTATTTGACATTTAAGTTGATTAAATAATGAATTGTTTTGAATCACTGGTTACAACTACTTCAAGGGCAATGCTTATAACAGACATTTTGCTCATTTTAAAACGTTTATTCATTAACAAATGGCCCTTCCGACAGCCCTTGGGATGTCACCGTCCAGTGTTAGAATTCGCCTGGATCCTATTGCGCACAGACTGATTTTGACACAATGGTTATTTGCAGTAACTCTATATAATTGTAACCAACACATCAGGTAAAACAATTGGTGTCGAACATTTCTTGTTTGATTCTGTGATTCAGGGGACGAAGTGTTCACGAGCTCGTTAGGACTATTGTTAAGACTCCAAAAGTAAAGACAGCTGAAGATTCTTATGGGATATCACATGCTGCTCAAATGCTATTGTCGGCTGGTCGTCATGAGCAAGCTAACCACCCGCAAAGAGAGAACGAGGTCAGGTCCATAGCTTTAGTAAATACGCTTACAATTTAACAAGTGATTTCCGTAAGCTCTTAAAACGTTGCTGAAGCAACTGTTATTCACAAGAAACACGATCCTTAGCAGCGAAATTTAATGTACCAAACAAATCTCCTACTTGCGTACCAAGTAAACCAGATAAACTAAGAAAACTAGTTCCGTACTAACGTACCAAGTAGATCAGCTAAACCGAGGAACTTACGTACCAAGTAAATCAGATACTACATTATGTTATATTATACTGTACTGTGTTGTTTTGCCTTGCATCGTATCATAGTGAATTGCATTGTACTGTGTCGTGACGTGTTGTATTGTATTGCATTGTATTGTAGTGTATTGTGTTTTAGCGTATTGTGCCATATATCGTATCGTATCGTAATGCATTGTATTGTATTCAAGTATTGTGCTGCGTTGTACTATCGTATGTATGTGCTGTATTACAGTGCAGCGTCTTGTATAGCCTTTTATTCCATGCCATGAAAAATACAACCAGTCAGATGCCAGGATTACCGTTGCATATTCTGCGGTATGCAACGGGTAATATGCAACGGGCAGTATTCCACTCTACTTTCCCGTCATTACTTGCGCGCAACCGTTTACTGGGGTTCATTTTAGGACTTCTCAAAAGCCTGCTTCGAAATTCTTCAACCCTGTGAACCATTACGAACATTTCCGATCACGTCCGGAAATTTTCCGAAGATTTCGGAAGAAATCCGAAAACTTAAATCATAAAAACATCTTAAAATTACTTTTGAACTGTTTCCGAAGTTTTCCGAAAATTTCCAAAGATTTCTGAACACTTCCGAAGATTTCCGAAAATTTCTGAAAGTCATAAAAACATCTGGCAGCACTTTTGAACTGCTTCCGAAGTTTTCCCAAAAGTTGCATAAATCGTTTAGCTCTTCAAAAACGGGTTTCAAGCGTTTCCTAAGTTTTCGGAAATTCGCTGAGATTTCAATTAATTTTCCGAACATGTAGGCATGGGATAAAGTAGTTATGCAATGCTTTCTCGTGGGATACCGTGAAACATGCCACTTGTCACTTGTATTTTCTTCGTATACACACGAGCCTAAAGGCTCGCATGTATACGGAAAATACAAGTGACGCGTGGTATATTCCACGGTATCCCACTCGAAAGCATTGCATAACTAGTATGTATTGTATTATACTGCGTTGTACTATCGTGCACGCATGTACTGTTTTGCAGTGCAGCTTCTTGTATAGCCTTGTATTATATCGACTGGTAATTGTCTTGTATCGTATTGTTTCGTATCGTACTAAAGTGTATTGTATTATCGAACAGTTGGTCCTGAGCAGCACAACCCGTCTTTTCCTCTTTTGATACATAAGCTTTATTTTCAGATGTCAAAGTTGCTGGAAGAAATCAGAGACGGCGTTTGTGCTGTCATGCACGAGGTTATTTTGGCTGTTCAGCAGGTCAGTCGGGCACCCAGCTGGAGTATTTTCAGACGTCTTTGATAGATCAGTTGGAGAAGTCAGCCGATAATGAATGAGATTCTCAAGTTTGATAAATTCTCTCAATTGAGACCACTATCGTTGTTGTTTTTAACAGAATAGTTCAACATGTGTTGACTAAGACTATCTCGAAATTACACGCTGTTAACTCGATAAGTCCATAGTTTGAATGAACTTTTTTGTTTTTTTAGTTTAAAAATAGTTTGCCTCCAAGAGGTAACACTTACACAGTTAACAAGTATCTAAAGGGTTGTTTGTTAGACGTCCTAAGTCAGAAAAGTGAATTGTGGAAACAGGGCTTTTGTTGATGCCAGCATTTGTCTTGAAAGTGTTTTAATCAAAGTACCGCTGATTTGCACAGGCCAAGTGCTACTGTTCCATTATTGTTTGTAACTCACATTGGTTTATACCTGCGATTTGTTCTTGCAGGCTAAGTGTTACGCCTCAGATGACAAAGTTTTCAACATCTATTGGCTGATGAAGATACTTGAGTCGCAAGAAACTGGGGTGAGCGTTCTTATGCTCTTGTTTAAAACGATTGCGATTTTTGCCAGTTATTTCAAACAAGCTTGCTAGTAAACTTGGTGACAATCCTTGTTGTACTACAGGTGCCTTTCCTGGAGCGGATGATGCAGCGCTTGATGGCGCTAGTTCAGTGCAGGTCAAAGTTGCTGTCACCAAAGGAAGCTGTGTTGCTGTTTAGACAGTTCTATGTGTTGCAGAATGTGTTGGAGTACAGTGAGAGCCTGGCACAGTTTGTCCGCACAGCCTATGCTGAGGAATTTAGGTAATTTGTTTTTTTGTACAAAGAACTAACTAACTTATTTAGAAATGTCATAAAAATTAGTCGCTAAAATTACGAGAGCTCGCAGAGCTCCGGGTAGAACGAGTATAATCACGTGCATTCACTTTGGCGTTGAGTGAGAAAGAGTACCTGTTTGTTTCCGTTTTTTTTTTTTTCATTCTTTCGCCAAATCGTTCTTGCAAATATTTTCTGTTTTTAAATTGCAATGCTGTTGTCATTGGGAATTTTTTGCGGCTGGTATTAATTTACGGAGCAAAGCGTGTCCCACTTTGAAATTGTAGCCCTGCAAGTTTAACTTGAAACTGCACATGTGAAACGGGGTCTGAACCTGCTAAAACACAATTCTGACATAGTTATCGAAACTCAGTAGTACAGTGTGCGCAAACTCGTCACCTGCTGTAACAGACGGCAGCACTTCACTAACGAGTCGTTATGGCTAGTATATAGACTTATGTAAACTTAATTCTGACTATGACACCGATAGAAACAGTATCTAGAAAACTGTTTGCTCCCGTTGCAGATCCACTGACATTCTCTTATACTCTGTGGTAGTCTTACTGTAAAACGATTTAATTGTTTTTTGTTCAGTTCGATTTGTAAATGTTAAATTACTTTAAATTTTGTTTGGGCTGGCCTCTATGCAATGGATTTTACAACAAAGCCATTAATATTCATACTGTTATTCTTGTTCCTGTTATTATTATTATTATTATTATTATTATTATTATTATCTAGTCCGTTCGCCAATCCCTTATCCAGTTTCTCATTTTTTGCAAGTTTTTTTTTATATCATAGTTACAGTGAGCTCGTTGTTGTCCTTTGTAACACGTAAATCTATAACTGTGTGTGTGTGGGTTTGCAAGGTGAAAATGTAGAGTGAAGTCTTTAGTTTATTTTAAACAAGTAATGTGTTTGATTCTTATCTAATTCCAAGGTACTACATCAAGCAACACATCGTACGTAAAAAGCTTTCGTCGAACTACCCCATTACTGGACCCCTACTGCGGGCGGTGGAAAGGGTGTCTGCAATGGTGCTGTCACACGCCAACTCCAAATCGTCCATAAGATAGCGCAATGAAGTGCAATGGTGCTTACTGATAAACAACAATTTCTGCATTGTGTCTGAGTTATAACAAAAGCTTTGAAACTATTTTTTTTAACATTGGAATACCACTGACAAAGCCACAACGGTTATTTTAGTATTTCCTCAGCAGGTCGGGGTGTATTGTCTACAGAAAAGCTTTTGTCACGTGACCACCCTGCATCATAGAAAAGGTTACAAAAAAGTCTGTGTGTTTTCTGACCGGCTCAGTCGTTACACACTGAAAACGGAAATTAAAATTTTATCATCACATCTAGAATTTGTATCTAAAGACGGCAATTTTTTTCCATTCCGCCATCTTTCTTTCCTCTGATGATACGACAAGGCAGAGCCGAATCTGACGAATCAAGTAACGTTATTTGGGTCGCTTGAAAAAGCTTCTTCGTAGACAAATGGCCGTTAGTATCGTTTTGGCCTTTGCTTTCGAACGTGCACGTTGGCGCGTCTCTAGCAAATACCAGGAAAGGAGGGTACCTCAGAAGGTGTACATCAAGTTGGTAGCTTTTGTAAACAGAGATGTTGACATAGATCTAATATTTAAGAAATTTAAATATACATGATATTATTTAAAGTACAGAAAAAATGGTAATTCCTTGAAGATTGAAAGATAATAAATAGATCGAATATGTGTTATCGTTTGATGTGGTGTTAGGCAGGAGCCCCTTAGCTTTCTCAAGCGATTTCGGAAACTAACTTGTGTAACAGTGGTCCCCGTGTGGGCTGTGCTACAAGGCGTTGAGACGTTATTGCACGTTTTCATTCCTCAGTAAGGTTTAGTTATGCTTGTCACCGTTGTTGATGTGACATTGGTAATACTCAAAAATGTTAAAGTTGTTGACTAAAAGTTGCGAATGTGGTTAACATCAAACAACAACAAATTTCCGTTTGCATGCGTATCCTCCTATAATCAGCGCCGTACCTAGCCATTTTTGACCAGGGGGGCAGTGCTGATATATTTTCTCTTATTACTGGGGAGGCAGAGATGACACTTTTAAGAGCGTCATAGTCACTTTGTCAAATCTCTGGGGGGGGGGGGCAACTATCCCCCGCTAGGTACGGCCCTGATAATATAGTATACATCAATGAATTACTTACTTACTAACATTCCAAAGACCAGCGCCTTTCACGTTGAAAAACTGTTTATACCTCTTGGTATTTATTTGTTAACATTGATGACATCGATGGAATGAATTGATGGATTGGGATAGCTGCAGGGGTGCGGAAGGCATTTTGTGTGCATCCAACAACCTCTGAATTACCTGTTTTTGAACAAATTTTCCCCAAACTCGTGTTTTCCAAACGTTTGAACACACGCTTGATACACTACATGTATGGATGCTCCCTTTACACAAAACAAGTATTTAGCTATTTGTATAGGAAACACCACCGTTCGAGAAGCATTAATGAAAAATTGCACGAGTATTTTATGAAAGTAATGGTAATACCACGAGTGCGAAGCACGAGTGGTATTTTTCACTTTCATGAAATACGAATGCAATTTTCATGAATTCTTTGAGAACCAAGGTGGTGTTTCCTTTTCATTTCATACCTGCAAAGAACACAATTTTAAAACTTTTGCGGAAAAAGGGAGAGTTGCTGCGCGCACAGATAGAATCCCTAAATATATTTACCGATGTTTTGAGCGAACAAAAGACAAAACAAAACAGTACTTTTAAAAAAATTTAAATTCCATTTCCTTTTTACAAGTTAAAAAAGTTTGCAAATCGTGACAAAAGTCCTCTCACGGGTGATAATAACTCATCTTTTGGCTAATGCAAGTCTCGTGCTTAATAAGCCAATCTGCTCACAGTTAACGGTCGGTGTAAAGAAAAGTCCTCGGATCGGATGACCATGCGAATAAAGGTATTAATAGCACAAGTAGGTATTAAGGATTTAATTGCACGGATTAATTACTGCGCTTTAAGCAAAGGCTAAACAGTGTCGCTTGTGTTTCTGTCCAGTTTTAAAATAATGCTATGACGCGGCAGAACACTTGTAAATCAGAGAAAAATCGGCTTCGTCTCGTTTTCTCTCGACACTTTGTCGTGTTCTGCCGCGTCATAACATGTTTCTAAAACTGAATAGAAACTCGCGCAACGCTGTTTTTTTTCTCTATTCGATTTTTCTTCAAGTTTAACGGCGGTCCGTTCCAAGGATTCTTCAGTCTAATCACTCAAACCGCAATTTAGATCGATCTCTAAGTGCAAATGACTAATGTAATGCTTAATTTTGGCATGAACTCCTTGCGAAATAGTTGTCGGTTGTGCATGAATGCGAGGCTCAAAATCTTCTGTCTGAGTACCACCCATAAAAACCCTCAAAATTTCTGCGAATGAGAACACAGGTGTTCCATCTGAAATACACGCTTTTTTTACAAGAACCACTAAATTTTGGCGGAGCCTCATTGTTCTTAACTTTTTAGGAAATTTCAGCCTCAATTGTTCTTAAGCTGTTCTTATTTTTTAAAGTACACATACATATAAGAACAAAAAAAAGTAACTGAGAGATAATTCCAATTATTAAATACCGAGCACTGGATATTGAGATTCCGGTAATCTGATTGGCTCTCTACTCACGGTATAAATCCTGTA
>JAOBRG010350320.1:0-13513 GCA_027574985.1 Umimayanthus nakama | reverse complement strand
ACTTGATGCTAAATAACTGAAACAGACAACAGCCTGCTAACGTGAACAAAACACATTACATATTTCAGGAATAAGGCACCTACTTGTGCACCTAGACTCCGAGTAACGTGAAACTAAATAACTGAAACAGAAAACAGTCTGCGAACGTAAACAAAACACATCACGTATGCAGAAACAAGGCAACTACTTGTGCACATGGTCTCCGAGTAACGTGATGTAAATAACTGAAACAGACAACAGTCTGCTGTTAACGTGAACAAAACACATTACTTATGCAGGAACAAGGCATCTACTTGTGTACCTGATCTCAGAGTAACTTGATGCTAAAGAACTGAAACATTCTGCTAACTTGAACAAAGCACTATCAGCAATGCTGTTTACCGACTTGCACATTAATATTCAAAACAAACACGATCAAGAAGTTTCTTTTCATCCTTGAATTTAATGTCTGCCACAACGCCCATTAAACGTGTACGTCGTTCTAAGTTGTGCGCCCGCAAATCAGATGGTCAACTTTGAATCCACGCATGCGCATGTAAAAAACTCGTGCAAAAAAAGTCGTGCAAAAAAAGTCGTGCAAAAAAAAGTTGTGCAAAAAAAATGGTGGAAAGAAGTAATGGCACTAACTGGGCTCCGTACATTTCACAGTACGTCCGTCCGCCATGTTGGCCGACCCAATCACCTAAAGTCTTAAAGTTACTTGAAGGAACAGAAAAGATAGTAGTTGCTGATATGTTTGCAAAATGAATTCATGTATAATTTCTTTATTTTTATTCCCTAAATATCTCACTGTGCACACAATGAAAAAACTACGAGGCATTTTTCACGATATTAAAGCATTTAAATCTTAAATTATCTATATCTTTCACTGATTGGGCAAACACTAAAACAAGTATTCACCTCAGTGTCGGTGTCTAGTGAAAAATATATAATCGTAATGTTAACACGAAGCAATGGTCAAGTTCCGAGTTTGTTTGCAAATTTCAAAAAAAGGCACAAAAATACATAAAAATCCTGGCCTATTCACCTCCACTTCGGTGAATAATTTCTCACTGTTCTCTTCCACTTCGGGGAATAAATTTTAGTTGTCTGCGATGCAGGGATTGTTCAGCCGGTTTGAATGTGTGAACTTGTACAAAAACTTAACCATTTAAGCTACCTTTATTAAAAGCTCTGAAATGTTGCACTCTTGCCAAAAATATCAAATTTCAAATAAAATCGAGCGTCTCTGTTTCCCGAGAGTTTTTTCCCTTTTTTGTAGTTTTCGAAGCTAAACTCGTTAGAGCATGGCTCAAGGGCAACAAAATAATCTTTTGTAGTTTTCAAATAATCAGTTAAAGTGAGGAAAACTACTACTTGTGGTTTAGCTCCTACCTCGAAAAGACTGGCCTATGTTGCTGCATAGGCATCAAAACTTAGCCTTGTGCTTTTGTTTGTCTTGTTATACCATGATTTGTGTGAATGAATTTTTTTTTAAAAAAGATGATTTAATTTTGCCCCAGTTGTCAAATATGGTTTTGCTGCACCAGAAAGTTGCCCAACCATGTTTCATGGGATGTGTCTCTATTGTCTTGATTCGGATCCTTTAATTTGTGTTTTTGATTTCTGCTCAGGTTGTCTTGGAGGTTGTTGACTGGTGGATATGGTGGTTCAAACGTAGTGACGGGTTGCTGTGGTTGTTTTGCTGTTACATAATGTGCCCGAGACATTTCTTGGGTTGTGTTTCTACTCTTGATTTGCGTCACTAATTTAGAAACGTTTCGATTCTTGGAGCCGGTTGTCATGGTTGTTGTGGTTCTGTAAGAGATGCCGGAATCGGATGGGTCAAAGATACACTGGTAGACTGGTACGGTTGCTGCGGTTGTTTGCTGTTTCAGGAACTATCCAATTACAAATAAGTTTGCTTGGGTTAAATCTCTACAGCTCTAATTTGCACTCCTAATTTCAGTGATTTTGCGTTCTCTGGTGTGGGCAAGGGAACGCATTGCTTATAAGGAGATTGCTGTTGCGGAAATGCTGCTGAGGGCAAGTGTACGCATTGTTCAGGAAGTTGCTGCATGGGTATCCCAAATTTGGATGTTTTTGTGTTCTTTCTGCTAAGATAGCCTCGGAGACTGTTGTTTTGACAAAGTTACTGGAGATAATGGAGTTTTACAACTGTTTTAAAAAGGTTACGTATAATATATCGTTGTTTGTGGATTACCATAAGGAGATTGCTGCTGTGAAAATGCTGCTGAGGACCAGAGTACAAGTTGCCCAGAAGGAGATTGTTGCAGCAAAAATGCGGCTGAGGGCATGGATGCAAACTGCTCAGGAGATTGATGCTGTGAAAATACTGCTGAGGACCAGGGTACGAATTGCCCAGAAGGAGATTGCTGCGGCAAAAATGCGGCTTAGGGCATGGATGCAAACTGCTCAGGAGATTGATGCTGTGAAAATGCTGCTGAGGACCAGGGTACAAATTGCCCAGAAAGAGATTGCTGCGGCAAAATGCGGCTGAGGGCATGGATGCAAACTACTCAGGAGATTGCTGCTGTGAAAATGCTGCTGAGGAGCAGGGTTCAAATTGCCCAGGAGGAGATTGCTGCGGCAAAAATACGGCTGAGGGCATGGATGCAAACTGCTCAGGAGATTGCTGCTGTAAAAATGCTGCTGAGGACCAGAGTACAAGTTGCCCAGAAGGAGATTGTTGCGGCAAAAATGCGGCTGAGGGCATGGATGCAAACTGCTCAGGAGATTGCTGCTGTGAAAATGCTGCTGAGGAGCAGGACACAAATTGCTCAGGAGGAGATTGCTGCGGCAAAAATGCGGCTTAGAGCATGGATGCAAACTGCTCAGGAGATTGCTGCTATGAAAATGCTGCTGAGGAGCAGGGTACAAATTGCCCAGGAGGAGATTGCTGCGGCAAAAATGCGGCTGAGGGCATGGATGCAAACTACTCAGGAGATTGATGCTGTGAAAATGCTGCTGAGGACCAGAGTACAAGTTGCCCAGAAGGAGAATGCTGCGGCAAAAATGCGGCTTGGGCATGGATGCAAACTGCTCAGGAGATTGCTGCTGTGAAAATGCTGCTGAGGACCAGGGTACAAATTGCCCAGAAGGAGATTGCTGCAGCAAAAATGCGGCTGAGGGCATTGATGCAAACTGCTCAGGAGATTGCTGCTGTGAAAATACTGCTGAGGACCAGGGTACAAATTGCCCAGGAGGAGATTGTTGCGGCAAAAATGCGGCTTAGGGCATAGATGCAAACTGCTCAGGAGATTGATGCTGTGAAAATGCTGCTGAGGACAAGGGTACAAATTGCCCAGGAGATTGTTGCGGCAAAAATGCGGCTTAGGGCATAGATGCAAACTGCTTATGAGATTGCTGCTGTGAAAATGCTGCTGAGGACAAGGGTACAAATTGCCAAGAAGAACCGTATCAAGATTTGAGGTACCAAAATCTAGTCAATTCATCCGGCGACCCATAACGTATTAATCGCTGAACCGTATGCTGAGACGTTACGAACTGATACAACTTGTCAGAAAAACAGATTTTATCTGTCATTGAGCTCATTAGAATTAATGGCATTTCGCCTGAAATTGCATGTCTTATGCTTAGCTCAATATGCAATTCTGCCCGATGTTGAGGACAACTAGGAACGTTTTTACTCAACCTAAAACATCCGTATGTATGTGGCAGAGGAAAAAGCTTAACAAGCTATCGATCCGATTAAAGTCATCTATCTACTAGTTATTTCACAAGGGTTTTGTTCTCTTAGAGGCGTGTTGTTTTTACCACCAAACGATTCAACTTAATTTCATATTGGCACTAAATCAGTATCAGTAGTGACCTTGTGTCGTTATAGCTGAGCCTTGTTTGTCGGGTTTGTGGGCAAAAACTCTCTAAATCTAACGAAAAGTACGAACGAGGTGGTTACGAATGTAGGGCAATTCCATCTATGGTGGAAAATGAGTTCAGAGAAAGACGAAGATGGCGTTCACCTTCTTTGATTGTGCTTGCCGTATTTCTTGGCCCAGTCACGCGAAGCAGTCGGATGGGAGCCGCACTCAACAGTGATATCGCATGCCTTTAACCAATTTTGTTAGATTGGTCGCTGACAGCGTGGTCCGTGGCTTCATTTTACTGATTTCTTGGCCTTGCAAGCAATGAAATACTGAAAGCAAAGACTCAGAATGTGTGTTTAAATCTCGCTTTTCTGTTTAAACCCTGCAGTCGTTTCCTCAGCCGAGTTATTGATAAGAAAAAAGCCAAAAATCGCCAATATCCAACCTTTCCTGATCAATACCTTCCAACTCCACTCGATCGAACGTGTACGCAGCAAGAAATCTATGGTGCATTTAAAACAGTCCATAATCTTTTCACTTTAGTACCCAGGCCCAAAAGCATGCGATTGAGGCTTTGCACGTGATCAGGCCAAAAACGCATGCAATTGGCTTGCATATTTAAGTAGGAGACGAAGAAAACTAAAAACAAACAAAAAAGACGCACCGCCGAATTTTAAACTCGGCTCCCTACGGGCCGAGTAATAAGCAACATTTCGGACAGTTAATTACCGTCGAATTTCGAGCAAAAACAAAGCTAATGGCATGCTCTTTGATCCTGAAAAAATATATAATCGCTGGAAACCTGAAAAATGGTCATGGACAGCCAGTGTGCCTAATGACCAGCGAGCTTCAAGCTAAAACAAGCACGAAAACATCGTAAACATCAGGACTCCCTCCTGTCAATTGATGACTAGCTTAAAACACGTACAGGAATTAGTCTGTAGTCCATGTATTTAGGTATTCATTGGCGTAAATTATATTACAGTTACTCGACTAAAAAGCAGTTGCAACATCTGTTTTGTGACACCATTAAAAATGGAAGCACTGATTAAACACGGAGCGATAGCGTTTCTTCACGGCTTCCAAACAAACACGACTCTCCGAAGTGATCGCCATTTTCCTTCCATGAGAATATCAGCGTACTCATGTAATATCTAAGAGGCCATGAGAAAGACTTAATGAGAACTGTACCTAAGTTTGAATTCAAAGCAATGAGAACGTGTTATATTAACAACTCACCTTCACTTCTGCAACCCAAACACAAGTACAAAAAAAGGAGAGCACATGTTAGATGAGCGACTCGAGCCGATTACTGATCGTTGTGTTCCAATCGGACTCGATTACTGATCGGATGCTGTCGGTGCACCCAATTATTGATCGCGGCTTCTCGGCTTGCCGGTGTCGGTCGTCTGCCAAAACTAACCAATGAAAGAGGCTTCGAGTCAAGTCGTTGCCAATCTCCGAACATTCGCCGAACAATTGCCGAATTACTGAACTTACTTACAAAGTCCATGACATAGTGGGATACTGTTGCTTGTGCAACAGTAGCCACAAAAACTTAGTTACGATCTTCACAGAACGCATTTATCTATAGAATAAAGTCTAGCTTGGGGACTCAGGCTGAATGATCTTACGGCCCTTTTACACGTGCGATGTTTACGGCGATTTAAGGTGCAGATTTTTTAACGATGTCGATGGCGAGAAAACTTTGCGCGTGTAAACAGCCAGCGATTTTACTGCAGTTTTCCAAAGTCACGCCACCGCGAACTTGCAGATGTTTCAACATGTTCAAACTTCACTGCGATTCTGGTGCGACATTCTTCACCAAAAAGATCGCACCTAAAATCGCCGTAAATTTCGCGCGCGTGAACGGGCCTTAACATTTTTCGTGATTCTATCCTCAAACAACCTTAAATGTTCTTAAATATTCTTAAATTTTCATTTTGAGCATAGTTCTTAAAAACGTCCTATTTGATCATGGAGACCACATTAAACTTATCCAGGTTTGCCAAGCCAAAAGTGAGATAATCGCTTATGCTATCAACCGGCTTTGATAGTTACGGCTATAAATGACACTGCCTTTTGGATGTATCACTACACAAAATGCTGAACTTGATAACTTTAAAAGTATTTTCAGTTTGTTCTTAAATTTTGTGCTTTTTCCAGACTCAACGTTTATGCGAAAAAATGGTTCGTACAAAAACTACCGTAGTAAACATTTGCCGAACGTAAAACTTAGGGCATAAAAGTTGACTATAAAACACTGAGAATAAAAAAGATTTTTAAAGCTAGCAGTTTCCAGTGGCAAGTGTGGCGCTGCCGGACACAACAAAATGATGCTGTATAATTTTCTGTTTTTCAAGCAGTATCACTATCCTAGTTTAATTTGTGACTAGAGCACCCTTGACTTTCCTGCCAATGGAAGGGCAGATCATGGCTGATCACAATAGCTTACTCTACCAATCAAAGGAGAGAACTAATTTGACTAGCGCCAGGAGCACGATGGTATACTGTCCATGCACTGATGCCTGCACAGTTAACAAAACTGGTAGTGAGGGGGGAAGGGAGAATTTTTTGTCAAAAGAGGTGTAACAAAGTTTATATCAGCCCCTTAGAAAGAGAATATTCACTCTAAATCAGAAGAACTGATTCAGAAACAAATAACAAAACACGGCAAAACGATAAAGTCAAATCAAAATTTATTTTTCACCGAAAATTTGACCAGTTTCCGGAAACTAGTTCACTAGTCTGGATCCGACCCTGAATTTGTAATGAATTGTCTGGCGTTTCCCCTCACTATGTTTATACTAATCTGATTCTCAGAGCAAAACGTTCACACCCCGCCGCTGGATAAGCGTAGGGCGACCTCCGGGAACATAGTTACATTGTCTGGCGGCTCTCAACCTCGTTCCAAGGATCTTCTGGGTATGGCTAAAAAATTACCCGTAAGACCCGGCTCTTGTACGAGGTTAGGTGGCGTCCGTGTTGGTTTTATGTGTGTCACGATTGTTGTGCGAATGTGCTATGCGAGATGAATTTAGCCCACGCGTCACATAAACAATTTGCTGAAGTTGATGACGGAGAAAAGAATGCTTGAAAAGCTAAAAAAAGTTTGAATATTGATGAAGACTGATAAATGTTTAGGGAAGTCTTGAAAAGATCCAATGCTTCACTTTAAAAAACTTGCGTTAACCGGAGTACAGTAATTAGGTAACTGGAACTGTGAACATCGAAGAAGTCGCGTAGCCATACCAGGGCCCGGTTGTTCAAAGCCCGATTAGTGCTAATCCTGGGTTAACTCTATAGGTTTTGTTAAGAGTTAATCCAGGAGTGGTACTAATCGGGCTTTGAACAACCAGGCCCAGATGATTAGACGAAGCTGTAACTAACATGGTCGATCGTGATATAAATACCGGTGATTATATATGTGTCCAAAACAGGTATCATCATATATCACGTGCGTCTGGAACAACCTCCACACTAACAGCGACAAGCACCATAGTATGAGTTCTGAGAGGTAACCTCTGTGTAATAAGAAATTTATAAAATTTAAAATCTCAAAAACTGAATGACTGGATTCAAACGTCCGTAGCCTTCATGTCCAAGATTATTATATGGAAATCCAGAATTTTAGCACAAAGGTGCATTTTTTTAGGACGGTTGCGAGTCCGCAAGTTTTAGTGTGCAAATGCGGGTTAAACCTGCCTGAGAAATTCTACCTTAAGCATTACACAGCTGCAAAATTTTTTGTCCCCCGTAAGTAGAAAGCTACGTACCGTTCTGAATAAGGTGTCTTTTTTTGTTAATATTTATTTCAACAACGGTTTGCTGTAAGTGAGGACCTGAATTTAGAGTGTAAGAACCAGGAAATGCAAAAGCTCTCAGATTAAATTCGTTTTCATTTATTTACAAAATATTTGTAGTTTGTTTAAAAGTTTGTGCAGGGATAGCGCTTATCTGATATGATGAACTTTCAGAGTTTTTCATAAATATCGTATACAGTTATTTAACGGATAGAACACTTATAAAACGTAATGTTTTTGTAGCAAGATGGTTTGGTATTGGAGTTCGGTGAAAATTTGAAAATAAAACAAAAACCCCCTAACTTACTAAGGGTCTTTAGCAAGCTAACATTTGGTATGGATTCGATGCATTGTTGGTGCTAATATTCAAAAGGGGCATACTGAAACTGACTCTCATGCTCGAGGGAATACCTCCTGTTTATACCTAAATAAATACTATATAAAACATGTTTATCAGATATTCTGGGATAGGAACGAAATCATGATGTTTTGACAAGTTATGAAGAGCTAGAGGTCCGTCTGCTACTAACGGACCTGAAACTGACCAATTAGTCGTATAATAAGGACACTAGTTCGATTGGGTTGTAGGTATTTTAAATATTTCAAACATTGTATTCTAGTGAATACCACCAAACTGGCATCAGGTCAACACGGGCATAGTAACTGGTATGGAAAAAATGACCACGTATCGGTAATTACCGAGTGAAAAAAATTCGTCTGAGCCGCAAATAGCATTAGTATTTGTTAAGATTTCAGCTATGTAAGACTTACATAACTTAAATCTTATCACGTCGACTATCGAAATTAGCTGTAAATAAAAACTTCAATTACCTATATTCTGCTTTACGGTATCGCTTTACGCTATCACAGTTTGATTTATTGTAAAATAAGAAGGGAGCAGGATTGCTAGTCTAACACCTAGGATTGTAAATCATGCTCCCTCAACCTTTTTTCTATTTTTATATTCATTTTCTTATGTAATGTTATACATTTGGTGAATAAAACCGTTGGTTAACTGGTGAAAATAATAAAAAAGCTTACTGATGAAACGTGACCCTCTTATTTTCCACCCCTGAGCACCATTTAGGGTACATTCCTCTTGTCAATCCAGACCCGAATTCTTTTATCAAAAACTAGATTTTGCCATCCTTTATTCAACTTACAAATGTAATGCGAGATTGCAATCCGAAGAATACTCTCAAGAGTTGATCTGAATCCCATCCCCATTTTGTACAGTGGTTCATCGTTCCATTTGACAGTTAGCGAATCGAGATTTTCTTGAGGGTTTTTTGGAACAAGCATGGAGAGCTGAAGATGGTTTTGGTGGACAAACTCGGTTCCGGTAAATCTTGATCCAGCTAAAGATCGTACGTTTCATATACTGTGCTTTTTTCATTCTAGTAAAAAGTCACACGTTTTACAGTCGCCGTTTACACGATTATTAACTATACAAAATAGTTTTTGCAATTCACACTGAGTTGTATTAGCACTCTACTCCTCCAATGACAATCTCTTACAACAAATTTCGATCGTCAATGAATTTGTTCTTCATACTTGCGAGGCTAGAAACCAGTTTATGCTGAACCACATAATGCAGGCTGCGTTGGAAATGACAAACCGCCCGACCTCTCAAAAACAGCCCATATATGACATATTATGCAGCTGAAACTTTTGGATTGCTTGTCCTGGCAGATAACTTAGCTTTGAGAATGGGATGTTTTAATACGCGAAGTGTTCATAAACTGCATGCTGTACCAAAAATCTGATTTTCCGGTCCATTATTACGTGGAATCAAAACAAGCAATACCTTTTTATCCAGTCCCAGGCTCGCAGGCAGGGATGTGCGCACGAACTCCCATCCCCAAGTAGCCACACCTGATGGGACTGTAAAACATTTTAAAACTTGATACAAAATAATAACGTGGCGATAGTAGGATTGACAATTTCAAAGCTTTTCTAGCAATTCGAGGATCGAAAATGTTTCCAGGAAAGCATACCCCAGCCCCCTAAAAGCTTTGTGTCTTTGGCACTAACATTAAGTAACTATTTGGTCCCAACTCTTGAGGCATGGCCCCTATAAAAAAATCTTGGCTAGGGGTTGAGTACAGTCAGGTTAAAGTCATTTCGCGCCTGTGTGTGTCCTGCCAAGTTCAAGACAGAGATTTGGAAAAGCTCCTATTTCAATAAAACGGCAGAGTATCCCAATATAATAAACTCAGAAGTGGTACTAAGTCAGACCTGGTACCATGCCTCCTGAGTCTATCCCGGCACAAGCAGAATCACCACCGGCGGAAGCTTATATTGGACGGCGCGGCAAATGTAAGCATGCTGACGCACGGTAACCATTGCTTGGGAAGGTGCTCGGAGGCATCTCCTCGACTTTCAAGCGAATGGGTATGAGTTCCTAGCCAATTATAGCAACTTTTGTGGACGACCATCCCCAAGGCCTCAAAAAGCAGTAAGGCTCTACTCTGAGAACGAAGTATTCCATTGGTCAATAAACAATAACAATAACTTACACTTTTTAACAATAAGGTATTGTGTGTTTCTTTACGGTTGGTCAGTTTTAGGCTAAAGGTTTTGGTTATTTACATTGTGTTTTTATCCAATGGGATCTTTCGTTCTCAGAGTAGAGGGCGACTCTCCAAAAGCCGCCACAGGGTACGTACGGGCCCTGGAAATCCTTGAAATCCTAGAAAATTTTTAAAAACCCTAGAAATCCCTGTATAAGCCCTTAAATTTTTTTAAGCCCTGGAAAACTCACAGAACTTTATTGAAAAAATAAATTTGCGAAATACTACATCATGTTGATTTCATTACAAGTAATAATCGAGTAAAATCCACTGCTTAGTATTGAAATGATACACTTGGAGCTTGTTTTAAGCAATTTGTTGTGAATTTATTTTCATGCCGGGCTTCAAGAATTTTGGAAAAGCCATTAAAAAAACGGTAAGACAGCCCTAAAAAACCCTGGGTTTTTGAATTTCTGAAGATGTACGAGCCCCACCACCAAAATCGGATGGGCGCAAAAGCGAGCGAGGCTGTGTTGGACGCTGCCAGTAAAAGCCCTGTCACACTATTGCGTATGAGTAGCGTATGGACAACACATAATGACCTGATGGACGAGGAAAGTGATGATGACATTCTAAGCGCCAAGAGAACTCTCCCCATCCCCGCTAGCCACCCACTCTCAACCACCACAGCCACTGCGCACCAGTTCATTACCGTCCTTCGGATCGTTTGGCTCCCCTGCACCATTTAATTTTGACCTCCGCGCAGTATCAGCCACCTTCCCACAGGTGCCTCCAGCATCATAATTGTGGGGTTCACAGTCTGTGGAGTACATGGGGCAGTATGACCAGCGATCCTTCCAACATCCACGTCAGCAGATGCTTCCTCCTTAACTACAAACGCAGCAGCAGCTGCAACAGCGCACCACCTCAACCACCCCAGCGTCTACTGCCTTGGGTTATGCTGCCATTCTTAATGATTATTTAGTCAAATGAAAATTTGTGAAACCTATTTTAGGTGTTTGCCCCACCTTTATATGCATCAAAAGATATATATATTTTAGGAAATTCTGATCACAGCCTCCTTGAATAATACACTTTAAATTTTTTTTTAACTATACAATTGTTCCAAACCATCATGTCTTGCTACGGAGCTGGACCTGCGGCTGAGTCGGCCCAGTGCTTCACGAGAGTGTTATTGCTACCAACTGTACGTGTGTCTTGGAAGTTCCTGCCTTGTCTCCATGCTCCAGGGATGAACTCATGGTTCTTGTTTTGTGCACGGTGGAGCTGCTCATTCCGGAGTCCAGGGTACCCTATCCTCATCAGATTGTGCAGGACAATGCAAGCTTTCACGATGACTTTGACCATGAAGGGGAGATGCTGCATGGTAGTCAGCAGAACCCGGAAGGAGTTGACCAGAATTCCGAAGGAGCTTTCAAACACCCACCTTGCGCGGGTGGTTGAAAATTCATCCTCTGTTCATTGTCTAGACCCCTGTGGCTGTATGGCTTCATCTTGGTCTCCCGGAGGGCGAAGGCATCGTCGCCGATGAAGAAGTACGGTACATTCTGATAGTCATTGGGTAGAGGATCTGGGGCAGGAAATCTGATTGTTTTGTCTTCTGTCAATTCTTTGGTTTCAGAGATGTTGTAGATCAGTGCGTCTGAAGCTGATCCTGTACTACCGTGGTCCGTCTAGATAAACTTGTAGTCTGCATCTACAAGGGCCATGGGTACAACAGGGTAGAATCTCTTGTGGCTGAAGCATTGCGAACCACTTCTTTGAGGACACTTGCATGCAGGCAATGTGCTTTCTATTTAGTGCACCGCAAGTATAGGGGACGAACTTGGCAGATATTGCACGCCATCGATGATGCCTTTGCAGACCTCTCTGACGGTGAGTGACTGGGTATTGTGGGGGACCCTCCACGCGTACATTCATGGTTGAACACGTTTCGTAGCTCCACCAGAAGCCTGTCGCAGGGGCTAAACTGTCGTCGCCGTCCGAACCATGGTCTCACCAGCACACCTCTTTTTCTTCTCTCTCTCCTCCTTCTTACGAAATGAACTGCCAAATCGATCAGGTCATACCGATGCTGGAGAACAGCTACATGTACCCTCATCCTCTTTCGCCGGATGTCGGTACACCTTCATGCTAGCGTATGCCATCATATGACAGGCGCACTTGACCTGTGAATAACGTACCTCCAGCGCAGCTCTCACGTATTCAACGTACGCCTAGCGTATGTTTAGTGTATATATCATACGTCCGAATACGCACAAAATTTTTAAGCGTGCTTAAAATAAAATTCTGCTTCGCCGTATGCCAGAATGTGCCATCGTATGTGACCGTGCTTCAAACATAAAAAACCTATGCCTTACGTACCTCTAGTGGTTGCCAGCGTATACCAGCGAATTAGTAAAAATTTTCATAAACTGGCATAAGCTTGTGCGATACACAACAGTGTGAGAGGGTCTTAACTGCGCTCATACAAAGCATTCTTGTAACATAAGACTTTGCCACTATGGAGTACCTCATGGCAGAAACTAAAATATAGACGTTTGCTTTCCTGTTTTCTTTGAGTTTTCATGAGTTGTTCTTTTGCAACATTTATTATGGCAAATGCCACCCTTGTTAAATTAGTCATCGTGCACACAGTTATAACAAATACGACCGGGAAGTCCTGATTTGACAAAATGTTTATAAAGTACACAGCTAAAATACAAGAGCTACAAAAAGAAAGTCTTTTTATCCATTAAAGATTTTTAAGACCAAAATTTGGCTAAACAAATTAAGAACAATTACCATGAAATTTCACACGATTCTGAAAGAGTACAATGTCTACTCTGTTTCAAGAGCGAAACCTAAAAAAATGCTTCGTAACTGGGAGCTGTAGGCGAAACTAAAGTTTGATCCAAAAAAATCAGATATTACACAAGTATTTTTAAATGTTTACTAAAAGTCTGGAAAGCGATCTAACTGTACACTCCAACTGAAGCTTAGTTCCCACCTTGAAAGTGGCCTTTCTCGTTTCCATGGTAACCAACAACTCGATTATGTTGCTTACATGATCACGTGTTATTGGTAAAAAAAAGATCAATTACATTTTTCTTCCTGTTGGATACTACAATCATTATTTGTGGAGTTTTAGGTTTTGCCGTTTCAGAAAGTGTCCCAGCCATGAATGTTTATTAAAGTATGTCTCTATTGTACTAACTTGGATCGCCAATTTGGAAGATTTTCCGTTCTCGTTGCTGTTGTTGTAGCAAAAATACTGGGCCCGGTTGTTCAAAGCCTGATTAGTGCTAATCCTGCGTTAACTCTATAGGTTTTGTTAAGAGTTAATCCAGGATTAGTACTAATCAGGCTT
>JAOBRG010350309.1:0-13513 GCA_027574985.1 Umimayanthus nakama | reverse complement strand
GTTTTTTCCCCGGTGTCACGTGCCCGGGGGCTGCCCGAAGAGTTGGGCACTCTTGGAAAAAATTTGACTCATGCATAAAATATCCTTCGGAGCCTCCCGCCGGCACCCTCCCCGGTTTGTCATGATGTCAGATGATTCTTGGAAAAGCACCAAAAAGTACCAATTCCCGCTCGGCCATCAAATAAGGCCAGGCTGCGCAGGAGCATCTTGTGTTCATCGTGTTGTTCGTGGTGAAAGATCAAACCTCTGGAAGAGTTTGAAGTAGAGAGAGCTTTTTCATTGTACAAGCAAAAACAAAATGACTGTTCAGTGGGCCTTAGCAGCTGCGTTTCTTTACCTGGAGATGGGAATCTTATTGTTGTTCTGTCTGCCTTTCATTTCTCCTCAAAGGTAATTGCAGGTTGTCTGATTGCTTCATTGTGAAACCGAAAGGCCAAAGGGTTCGGCGGAAAGTTCTTCGGACACGTTGTTTCTTGGCGTCTGAATTTTATTGCGACTCACAAATACAGCCACATTTGGCTAAAAAACGAACACGTGTTTTGTTTTTCAGGTGGAATTCACTTTTCAAGTCTGGAATCATTAAAGCAATCTTTGAATATGGAAACTTTTACTTCAACGCTCTTGTCTTGGTAATGACGCTCTTGCTTGCAGGTGAGCTAGCTTTAGCAGTCCCCGATAATTGACATATCTTGATCATGTCTTCTTGATTACTGTGTTATTTTGAAAGGGAAATGTTTTACCAAAATATGTGATAGAATTTTTTTAAGACAGATAAATTATCCGTCCATTTACTGGCCAGGACTGGTGCAATTCTATAAAGTATACGTGTCAGATCTTAGTATAAAGAAAAAGTGTGGGTTGTGTCGGAGCTGAAGGGCCCGAGCCACAACATTTGAAATTGTTTGGTCCTATAATAAATGCTTCAAAGCAATGTCTTTGAAATGCAGTTTATGTTTTGTAAGGTAACTAGAAGGTGTTTCATAATTTTGCAGTATTTTGGAATTGTTGCTGTTGTGTTGATTTGACCAATTATAAGTTGACTAGTTTTCCTCCATACTGATACTCTATGACTGCACTAGTCTGCCCTTGCTGCAAAGCTTTATTTGTTTTCTAAATAACAGAGTACCTGAAATTTTTAGGGGAATAAAATTTTTGAAGCGCAAGTGAAATTATCATTAAGTACCGACGCTGCAGGTTGCAGTGCAGTGATGTGGCCCAACACTATTCGGTGTCGTGCTTAGCGTGATGCAAACAAGTCTATAAATAGATCTGTAGTAATAACTGGGTTCGAATTTCTTTCACTTTCGGTGTTGACAAATCATTGTTTTTTACTTACATACATTGAGTGCTTTAAAAAAAGTAGCTGAAATGGACAATTTTAAATGATTTTAATAGTTTAAGTATCTAGAAAGCAAATTTATGGCAATTTAGAAGTTACATGTATCTGGAAACATGTCCAAAGATTGGTGTGATTACTGTATTTTCTGGACTAATACTTGCACCTCTGATAACCCGCACCCCCATGTTTTTATCACAAAAACAAACAAAATTTAACAGATTATCCACACCACCGTATAATCCGCACCCCCATTCATTTATTTCTACCACGTTTATCATCACATTGAATTGTTAGAACACCATAAAACAAAACAAGTCAAATGCGTGCAAGCTGTTAGCATCATTTTTTTCTCAGATAGTAAGGCCAAATTAAATGGCACCGATAGGCTGCATAAACTGGGATGCTCACTGGATTACTGGTAAACAAAGTTTATGTAACAAAAAATCTAGGAGAACATTTTTCTTGAAAATCAGTGCTACAAATATACAAGTTGTACACTCCAGAATCTAACAGATAACCCGCAACCGGTAGGTTACCTGCGCCTCCCGTGATACAAGGGTAAATTAACAGATAACCCAGGGGTTATAGTCCAGAAAATATGGTACTTGGCCCAGAAGGGGGCTAAGTTTAGGCATCAACTCCAGGGATCACACTACATATTTTTGCTACACTGTATGAGTCCTGGGACTCCATGATCTTGCTGGTTTAGAGTCACCGGAAGTTTTAAAGGGGTACATTTGCAACCCAAGGACACACCACAGTAACGAAAATGCACTTTTTTGGGAAGCATTTTGTGTAACTTTTCACAATTTTTGCATAAATGTGATCCCTGAGCTCTGATTCTTTTTTTGTGTCAGTGACACTTAAAATGCACTTAAAGTCAAAAAATATATCAAAACAAGAAAAGTCATAGCATACCGTATTAACGTGATGAACACTCCATGAAATAATTACTAGCCATTTTCCTTTACCAAGATCCCTTGCACTTCATGTGAGCTAGATGTAGTTTATACGAGATCAAAGTGTACTTATGCTGTACCAGTCTATTTTAAAAAAATAATTACCTAGCATACGACAAGGTCCAGGTTGAGTTAGGTTTTTTACAGGCCTCTATTTGTTTACTAAAAATGTAGAAGCTGTAGTATAGTGTTTTGACTAAACAAAAATAGGAAAGACCCATAATTGATTTGGCTATGTTTTCTGTGAAAAGTGGCTTTCTTTTTTTTCATCCAAAATTGCTAATGAGCTGAAAAAACACACATAATTTACATGTATTAATTTGCTGCATAATGGCGTAGCCACAAAGTGTCACCTAATGAGCCCTGAATTGCTGCATACAGTGTAGATTTCGATTTTTTATTGCACCTTATCAGAGGCCTTGCTAACAAGTGTATGGGTGACAAAAAGGACTATTCAGCTACATGTACCTGGGGGTAAATGGTACTATTTACAGTGTACTGTAAGCATAATTTAGTGTACAGCGTTTGGCCAGAAATTCTTCATTTGAGTTAAGAAAGAAGATTCTTCTTTAAAGTTGTGTTTTTCAGAACTTTCTTGTATATCGTTTGTTCCGTAGACTCCATTAGAGAAATCATGAAATATCAGAAGATCGACACTGCACAGATGGACCTCAAGAACAACCCCCAGGCAGAGACGATGGCTCACATGAGGCTTTTCCGAGCTCAGCGCAATCTCTACATTTCTGGATTTTCCCTTTTTCTGTTGATGTTAGTTGAATTCATGGATAAATTTGCTGATTGCACATGCAGATATCAGAAGCCAAGCCCCCCTGCCCCCCACTTTACTTAAAAATTGAAAACATTATAAAGAGTTACGGTGAAACCCCACCTTATGGCCACCTTGTTAGTACTCATTTTATGGCCAATGTCTTTTCTTCCGACAAAACAACGAAATGTTTTCTCATAAGAAAACACTGTTAATGCAGCCACTTCGATAATACCCTGAAGGGCCAATGACCACATTTTGAAAATCCCAAACTGGATAATGCTTTAAAATTTGACCCTGTTTATATTAATGGCCAATCATGCAAAAATTAGAAAAAAGAAAACAGCTGTGGCAGTCAGTTTCATATTTCTTTACCCGTGTTACTTAGTTGTTAAACTATTAAAGAACTTAAGAAAGAAATCAAAATTTCATCTCCCAGTCTGCCTGAAAAACACTTTGAAAATGAACAGTTGTTCAGGAATTGTGACTGCAATTTTTTATGCTGTTCTTTAAATAATGAAATTTTATCCTACGACAAAGTTACAGCCAACCTGTTAATACTGCCAACTAATTTATTTCTTTTGTCCCTCTGCTGGATAGTATTTATTTTGCCCAGACCTCCCTTAAGCAAGATTTCTTTCCCCCAGCTAAATATGATTTATATGGTATTTTCTGAGAAAAGTGCTTACCTGTAAACAAGTGTTATGCACAAGCTGATCCCAAGCCCCAGTCAGAGCGTCACTTTTTATCCAACTTGACACTCCAGCTGATTGAGAGTGCATGTACATGTATCCAGTTGGAAGTGATTGTCACTTTCCATAATATCCTATTTACATTTTAATCCTCCCAGCTCCAGACAGTGACACACATGCGACTTATTTTTAAATTCTCCTTAATTGTCTTCAGGTATATTTTCCTTGCGCACAGTTTGGGAGACTTTTGTTTTCCATCTTAGATAAATTAAAGTGTATTCATGATCATTTGCTGTATTCTCCTTTCCAAATACTGTAACTTATTTTGTGTGGATAATTAACAATTATTCCACAAATGTGCATTGGATATGAGCTTTTAGATAGCAGACGAGGTGCACCGAGTCGGCTATCAAATGCTCTTACTCCAGCAAGCTTGAGTGGAATTATTTTTTGTATTTAAGGTCACCGCTCATGTTGGAACGGATCAAAACTTCGAAATCGAGATTTTCGCAGATTGTAAATATACATGAAATGAACTTCTAGTCAAAAAAACTTTCTCGAAACGTCTAGTAGTTTGCGAGATATGACGAACGAAAGTTTTTACCGGAAGTAAAACTGTATGACACGCGATTTATTTTAGGTGTGAATTTCACGAGACATGTTTTAGCTAAAACTACAAATATGTAAAGGATGAATGCTCCCTCAACTTTTAGTGTCATGCCGTCAGATTAGGCAAGTTGATAAAATTAATAGTAGCCAAAGATAAAAACCATCCTGCCGTTTTATGAAATTTCGCTCGAATTATTTTCTGTGACTCAAACAGTACATTTCTGTATGCTGCAAATGTGGATTTTTCTTCAAATGCCTGCAGAAAATTAAATATGACTTCAATCAAAAATCGCCAGGACGGAATTAAAGTAAAAATTGTGCTAAACCTTACAAACAAACTTAAAATGGATGAAATTGAAACTGACAGGCACATTGACATCTTGAAATGGAATAAACAGTTTGAGTTATGATGCTCGAAATCGTTCACAAACTAAATTTAAAAAAAAACATTTTCACCATCACTCAGATAATTTAATAAGCTTTCCATTGATATATAGGTTTGTGGGTGTCCGATGCATATTAACGGAGTTACATACGGAAAACTAAAAACACCGGTCAAGGTGAACGGTAACCTTAATTTGAGTTTCTGGCCATCTTGAGGAAAAATTTTCAGTGAAAAAATTATCAGTTTTCATATTATTTGGGCAAATTGCAGTATGAAGGATTTATACCGTGAGTGGAGAGCCAAGCAGACTACTAGAAAATCAATATCCAGTGTTTGGTATTTAATAACAATAAATATATTAAGGTGAATTCACATACTAACATACATACACATGTGCATGTATTGCTCAGTAAGAGTACTGTTCTACCCTCAGTGTGATGCGCAAAGTGATCAAGCTGATCTCAAAACAAGCAGAGCTGGAAGCTTCCAACGAGGCCAGCCTCAAGCAGGCCAAAAATGTCTCGGATCATTGTCAAAAAGTTATGGCAGAGAATGAGAAATTGAAGAAGGTCAGTCCACATCATAATTCAGGGTTCAAAATAGGCGCCGGCCGGCAGTTTTAGAACCTTACCGGCGATTTTTATTTTCACACTATGATTCGGCGAAAATGTTGTTTTCACTTTTCTTTCATTAGCGAAATAAGGTCGAGTCTGGTTTATTAACACGCACCAAGAAAGTTCGTTTCTTGTTTTTTAAAAATCCATACATGCCGTAAAGCGGACATTCTAATTGACTGAAGCTCTCCGCGCAATAGTATTGTACATAGACTTTATTGCTTGAAAACAGCCGGCAAAAACTTTGGATTATGAAAAACAGCCTACAAAATAGGCATATTTCATTAACGTTATTTTGAACCCTGTAATTAGGTCTTTGGGCAACTGATACAACGTGTTGCTCATTCCAATTAAATTTACATTATTTTACCTGTCAGACTGTCCAATAAATACTTGATTCAGCTAAAATTCAGAGGATTTCACTCCCACAACTTCCTCCCCTCCCAACCAAAAGAAAAAATAACTTGTACATACATGAACACGTAAACCTTACAGATGGTGCAACAAATATTTTCACTCTCTAGTTAGTGATAGTATATACAATTTACCGGTATAACAAAAATTCATATTCTAGGTTGCCCTGACTTGTCATAACTATATGTACTTGACAGTGTCTCATGCAAGTTCTACTGTCAGGGCTCATTTTACTCTATACTGGTTTGCTTTGGTGCCAGTGCTTAGTGGGTAGACCTTCCGTTTACCCTTGGATCAATTTTACCACCACAATTCTCATGCCTTTCAAACTTGAGATTCAACACTTTAGCAGAATGCGTAACAGCATTACAACAGCTTTATCAGAACAAGATCTTGTCCTTTTTGGTGTAAATGAGATTAAAGTGTGAGAGCAGAGATAGATACATTTATCATTGAACAAGTCCATGTTTCACACAGGGGTCTTCATTGAGGAGGTTTTCAGCATAATTATAGTAATTAGTTCATTGTCCAGGCAATTGACCAATTTGATCTCATGTCCAGGCTGCAGGAGACAAAGGACAGAAGGAGGTCAATGATGAAGACAGCGAAGATACCGGAAACCAGCTGGTGAAGATGAGATCCGAACTGGAGGAGAAAAATGAAGAGCTCACCAAGAAGACTAAAGGTGACGAAGAATCAGTCATGGTTTTTGTGATTACACATACATCAGTTGGAATACAGTATAAATTTATACAGGTCGAGAGTCATTCAATTTGTTGGAGTTGGCCCTACAAGTTTCCTTTTACGTGTACATTTGAACTGCCAGAGTATATCTTAATCCTTTCAGCCCCGAACACGACAATGATGTGTTGCTAAATTCTCCTAAATAGCAACTATACTTTCCTCTTAAATGGTTTAGGAGAATTCTTCTTTTCATATAAAATTTCTTGGCTTTCAGTGTGTCATAGCACAATACTGTTTTATTACTAATTATTGTAAGAAAATAGATGTTGAGAAACTTACTGTTTTTTTTCATTTTTATTATTAATTAATAATAATTATTTTTCTTTGGCTATATCAAAATCTACTTGTTGCTTCCTCCGGGCCCAGCTGAAAACACTAGTCACCAAGAAAATGTCACTCAGAGCCTATTTGAAATCTTTATCATTTAAAAGAATCTTACTCTCAACAAATTGAAATTGAGATCCAAACACAGTGTCAATAAACTTGTTCCAAAATACGATGAGATGGCACATGTATTCGCTGAGTGCCTGAAGAACCAATCAAAACTCCAGGAGTTTGTTACATGTTTAGTTCACCTGTTTTCATTTCAAGGTCAAATTAAAGTCACTTTATAGTTATTTTGAATGTGCACAATTGCACTATTACTTAGTTCTGCCATCTGACTTCTTGAACATACAGACTTGGAGAAGACCCAGAAAGACTTGAGTGCCCTGAAGGAGCAAGCACAGGGTATTACAAGGGAATATGACCGGTTGCTTGATGAACATGCTCGAGTTCAGGTGAGCTAGTCAAGAAGTTTGATTCTTTGAAGGATTTTCATCTCTCAGTTAAAATTTTCCGACCGTCAATAAGTTGATCAAAAATTGTATGTGTGAAGACAAATTGAGCCAAACTATTTGACAAGTAAATGTAGTGATTGGATCAATACTGTCCCACCCACTAAATTGTTCTTACATGTACAGTACATGCAATTCTGTTTGAAAGAACACTTGATTATCGGCAACTGGATCCAACAATTATCCTGAGCCCTTTAGAACACTGTGAACGAGGTTGACCAAATATAACCTCGGAGCAACAATTTTTTAAAATTGCTCTTGGGGAGTGAGCGCAATCTACACTGTACTGTTGGTATTACTACTAGTTTTTAACTTGCATTACCAACTTTCACCTCTGCCTACTGTATTAGCTGCCTAACTTAAGCACGTTCTTGTTGCGTTACACGTACAGTTTTAGGTCAGTACTATGGCGTTTCTCGTTACTGTTCCGTAGCAATTGATTTACTTATTGCATTATCAGTACAGTAGTTATTATTGTATTACCATTCTTTTTTTGCATTTCTTTCAGTTAATTTTGTCTTACAATGAGTTGCTATTGTTGCATCAGTGTTTCATGTAGTTAGTATGGTGTTACCATTTGGTAATATTGTTACGTGCTGTTAGTCAGCTCGCTATTGCTCATATCAGTGTTCTCCCTAGAGCCTTTAAGACGAGTGGGCCGCTTGGCATAAAATACCTGCCGCTTGGCTTTGAGATAACACCGCTTTGCCTTGAAAAAATACTCGCTTGTCAAATACCAAAAAATACTGAAAACAGACCAGCCATTTATGAAACTTTTTCTTTAAATCTTTGCTCTTGAAAGCTAGCTCTCTTCATTTTGTGAGTTAGTTGGTATCAAACTCATTTTACTTACTTAACGAAAACAGCAGCATGGTTTAAAAGCAAACTTTATCATTGCAAATATAGCACTTAAAACTTAAAGAACCGTGGTCACCTAACCGAATATCGGTTGCCGCTAAATTGTTTATGGCGAGGGGAGTCATATGTGTTCTCGTAATCCGCTTCCATCCTCGCATTTAGTCGATGTATTCTTGTCCTGAAACAGTTTGTAGGTGGTTTACATCTTCCTTGAGTGTCTCGAACGACGAAGAGCCATTTTTCATTTAAAAAACATGAACCAAACAAAAACAAACATATAGGTAACCACGGTTCTTTAAAAGCCTGGTAATACACCAGCCCCCCTTCCTTGCATCCTCACTTTCTTTAACAACAACAACAACATTTCATTAACAAAATACATAACCTTACAGTTTTATCATGCCCTCTTATAGCGTAGCTACATGTAGTCGAGGCGGGCAGAGGTTTGTTTTGTGTTAAATAAATGAAAAAAAAAATACATTTACAAATTAAATAAGAAAGAAAAATATATTATTATGGCAAATAAGGATACTTGAAACATAAATGGATGTTGATATAATGACCCCCCTTCCCCCCTCAAATATCGAGTGGTTAATCCCGTACTCCCTTCCAACCACCTCCCAACATTCTTCACTAGATGTGGTCAATATGTTGGTGAATCAGCAATGGTGGTCAATAGTCTAATAGTCTTAAGTTGCGGTTTTCCTTCATTCTGTACAGGCTCAGCTCAGCAAAGAGGGCGACAAGAAAGATGAGTAATGGCACAAACGGTTTTTACAGCAAAAATATCTAACCAGTTGGCGGTTCGACCGTTCAACTTTACCTAATGTGATGTTTATTGGCCGTATTAAAAAAGATGGTGACTAGTTCCTTTTGATTCAAAGCACACGAGAGCCCTATATGTGCTCTAAAACGTACTGAAAAGTTCCAGCAACTCCAGACCATAAACACTTTTGCTAGTACAGTATAGAATTCCTTGAAAGTTTACGGCATTCTTCGTGCCTATTGGCTGTCTTAGGTTCGCAAGGTATTCTGAAAAGTGTACAGTCGCCATCGTTTTGGGTATCGTCAAATGCTATTTTAAGTTCAAATTATAGTTTCCAAAAAGCTTAACACAGGTTTTGAAGATGTTGATATATATGTTAACTCAGTTTTGAAGACTGAGTTTTTATTAAGCGAGGCATTAAGTTAGATGTGCAATTTCTCTTTGAAAGGTAACGGCTACCAGTTTGTTCCGCTAAAAGCGGTTTTGCAATAACAACCTTTTTTAGGTTGGTCGACAAAACTCCGTTAACAAGGATTCAGTCAAGGAGGGTACTGCGGGGGCCAGAGAAAGTTCTGGCCTCGAGGTCAAGGTCAGGATTAAGAAAACCGTGTTTTAAAGGAGACAAAGCATCAATCTACAAAACAAGGAACAAATAACTTGTTAAAACCGTTTCATGTGGTCGCTGTGTTGGAGTTTGACGTTTTATACATGGGGCATCGATACCTTTAGGCTAGGCACAAGCGTGAGTGAGACAAGTTCGGTAGTTCAGTAGAATGTTGATATTGTATTTCGATGCCATAAGCTGTAGGAAAAAAGAACGTATAAAGAAAATGCACGTAGCAGCAAAGTTTCCATGGAGACAAGATAAATACAGTATTGAGAGAAATGAATTTATGCCTTTCTTACTGTTCTTACTTTTAATTCGTTGACAAAGGCGGCTTTTTATTTAGAACATACTGTACATGTAGCTGGCATTTTTCGCGCGCTTTTTGTAAGGCGCGAGCGTACATCTGCAGGACCGCGGAGCTACTTTGGAAGTGGTAGGGCTGACAAGTGGCTTAAAGTGTAGTGCTATAGCTCTACCATCCCCAACCCCTCCGCGGTCCCTGATCTAAATCGTAGGGCTGACAAGTGGCTTAAAGTGTAGTGCTAAAGCTCTACCAACCCCTCCCCTCCGCGGTCCCTGATCTAAATCTCGACAAACGCACACCATATTAAATTGCGTGCTTGCGCTCAGCCAATAAAAATGCTCAACGCGATTTAGGAGAATTTCTTTCTTTATTTAATTTCGTGTATTTTTTCTAATAAATACTAATGTGTTCGAAAGGCAATGTTCTAAAAGGTATCATCCGTGATTTAGCTGTGCGCTATCTAGATGCACACTGGCTTGGGAAGTTGGGAGAGCACTCGATAAGCTTGAGAAGCACTCGGCTTTGTCTTGTGCCACTCGAACGCTTCTCTCGTGCTCTCCCAATTTCCCTTTTACATCCATCCATAATTCAATATACAGATGGACGTACACTAAGCATGGGCCGTTTCTTAATTTGAAGCTTGCACTGTTACACTAGTACTCTTATAATCCCGGGTTAGATCTGTTGGACTAATTTGCATATTTGTGTAGCATTGTCCTGATAATTCCAAGTATCTGATAACAGAACTGTATTTAGTAATTTACTCTTGGCAAGAATTAGTGGTTTAGAAACTGTCGAAATGTTTCGGCGGATTGTGATTTGATGCACTTCTGTACAAGGCAGCTACTAATGAGAAGTTTCACTTTGTTGCGTTTTCGTAACAAATGCCTTGAGCTATGGGACATGTTGACGGATATCGGAGAAAAGTTTTTTGAGGAAAATAGCGTAGATGTTTCTAACGTACAATCTATTTTTTTTAGCTCGAGTCTGCAGTTTCCGCATATATAATTGTGTGCATATACGTACATGGTCGGGCTTGGAACGTTGTTCTCATGGTTTTGATAATTTTCAAAATGTTAGCTTCTCAACTGCCATTTTAACAAATACACTGATACGTAGTTGAATAAAGACGAAGAATGTTTAAGGATTATTCTGTGAGGTTGGGTTCAATAGTGGCAGCATATTATCACCGACATTGAAGAGAATAGTTGTATCAGTTTGTATGTGCAAATAATGATTAATTCTCGTTTGTTTTGGCAAAAACGGCTAAGGCTAATTGATAATATACCTGTAAATTCACAAATGTTGGACTTAATCCAATTTATTTTTGTCTTGTACCTCTCACTGTTTAGCTTTTTTATTTTTTGCAGTTTTTTTTTACTAATACGTACATGTAAAACTACATAAGAAAACCAACCAAGCAATTATCATTTCGATTGAGAACACTTTCGTTTTGTAAATTTAGCATCGTATTTCAATTATGCTTTATGTTTTCAAGTGGTGACTACTCTTCTTTCTTTGCTGCATGATCATTAGTTTTTATCGTGTCTGAACTTTTTTTCTGGGCTGCCAGCACTGATTTCCCTTTCGTAAACGATCGTTGCTGTTTATAACCGTCAATGCCGTTTGTAATTTGGTGTGGCTCTTGCGGACTCTTTCTTTGCCAGAACATTCACTTTTGTTGCATTTTACAAGTAAATGATTTTTTTTTATGTATAAATGTTTTTTGTTATTACTTATCAAAAAGCTCAAAGGAAATGTTAGGTCTTAAACTTTAAAGATTTTGGTCTTAAAAGTCATTTCTAAAAAGGTCTTAAATTTGCTGAATTGCTAGCTGCAGGAACCCTGTATAGATATATAGGTTCAGGGCTTGATAGTGCTCAGTTGTATTTTGGCGACCAAGAGTTCGTACAAACGACAACAGAGTGTTGTTCGAAATGGTATCAAATGTAATGGAATGACCAACAGTGCTGGACTTGGTTCAACCGAGCATAACCCCTCCCCCTTCCCGCTACAAAGTTCCTCCAACCACCCCCCGATCTCCCTAAACCAAGCTTCTTTGCTGAAAGATGTTAAAACTTTAATCAGTATTTTTTACTTTTTAAAGTTATTTCGACCTCCTGTTGATAAAAACCCACAATCACCCGAACAACTTCATGCCTAGACAAAAACTACACCCCCCCCCCCCCCCCTCTTCAAACTACTAGTTCACTTTTCTTTCTGGAACAAAATTTAACCGACCACATTGCAAAAAAAAAAAACTCCAGAACGAAAACTAATGTGAGAGTCGTGCAGCAATAAAAACAGTGTAACAGAAGAACAAATGATATAAAGTTGCGCAGTGCAATCTCTTCAAAGAAAAGTTGTTGAAGGAAAGCAAAATAGCCGCTAAAATTAGTCTGAGGCTGTCAAAAACATTTTGCTGAACTGTTTTAAAAGAGTATTAGCTATACTTTATTTAGAAAAAAAAACAAATATTGAGGCTTCTTGTTGACATTATTTTCGCAGCAATAACTTTAGAGCCACATTTCACTCGCTTTCGTCAGTCGTGCTTGAAGATGTAGGTTTTGGTACTTGGTATATGCCTGCTGATACGTCCTCGTAATTCCTTTTCGCACTCGCATTTGACGGAACACTAGCTACTGTCACATCGGAGTAGTGAAGCGACTTTCCTTCGCCATTATTGGTTGAAGCCTCTTTGCTTACCAGGGCTGGAGAAGCTGCATCGACAACGTCGATGTAAGCAGGCTTTGAATGGGAACGGAGTTTGTTTTTTGCCTTTTTATAGGAGCGAACCTTGCTCTCTAGGTCACCAACAACCTCGTATATTCCCTCTTCTTTATCGCCGGCTTGCTTTACCTACAGCGAAGAGATGCTCGTGAGAAGGAAATCCCCGATGACCATTTGTCAAACCGGCAAAGTGCAACATGAACAGTTCAAGTGCTTACCAGCGTATTTTACGATGTTTAGTACGTAAGCGATTCGTTGTCAGAAGGACACACGAAGAAAGCACGGAACATTGCCAACAAACTTTTCTTATCAAAATATAAAACGAGCGCGCGCGCTCTGGTCAGTGATAGAAACATGCGTGAGTTTTTTAGTTCATGAAAGAAGTGCTTCAAAAAAACGAGCCGCATCGAGTGTTTCTATCACTGAACAGAGCAAGCAATTAAGCGAGTTTTATATTTCTTTTATGAAATAAGCCACACAAACATTCGAAATATATCGGCCAGTTTTCGTGATGACGTATGCAGACGCACTCTATTCGGATTGAGAACACGGCACCCCAGCCAATCAGAGCGCGCGTTATATCTGCTTTATTTTATAAAGTGTATTTGAAATACCGTGCGCTATCGAAAATGTTAACGTCATACGTGCTTCCAACTCCCGCAGGTCGTAATCGTGGCGTTTCAAATCCAAATACTAAGTCTTCCCTCCCTACCATTACAGCTTTTTCCTTGCGTCGATTTTTCATTTTGGCTACGACTACTATTTGATCAACTTATCTATTCCCTGTCAAGATAGCCATGTATTTTCAAAATATTTGCAAAAACGTTTGTCGTTGAAAAAGATTTGGGGCAGGAGATTTGTGAAAACTACCACTTCAACTCCTGAAAGGG
>JAOBRG010350298.1:0-13513 GCA_027574985.1 Umimayanthus nakama | reverse complement strand
GCCTAACTCACCGTTGCAAATCACCGAGTGTAAAAATTTCATGACAACTCGCACTGTTAGATTTGTCTGCCTGTGGATCAACACTTGTATTTAGTAGAGCGCGTAATCACTGGAGAATTTAGCTTCCAATAGGTTCCTAACACCAGTGATTGCAGAATGAATTGCACTGTATTGAACCACGATTCATGAAGTCGAAAAAGGTTGAAACAGCCAATCAATTTCAAACGTTAAGGAAAAATCATAATTTCTTGCTTGTATTTTCTATTCTGCTGTTCACGTGATAGTGGTGCTTAAACTCTCTCCAATATCACAAGTTTGCCTTACCGTAAGGATCACCCCCTACAGTGTCGAGGTACACATTGCGGTGACGGGCGGCAAAGTTCATCTTGGCTGCAAAACAGTTGCAAAAATGATTAATTATTGCGTTCATTTGCGTACGATCTAACCCCACGTGGAGAGACAAAAGTTGCGTTTCATTGTCCGTATGTCCGGTCCGCTCAGTAAGTTCTTAAAAGGAACGCACAAGTTCTCAAAACTGGTTCTAGCTACAATGGTCCTGCTCATGGATCAGAGCTACCCTAATCCCCCGCTTCGGTCGGCCAAAGAGGGGGAATTGGGAGAGTTGTGGCAAAACAAAATATACACGCACGCCGCGAAACTTTTCATTTAGAATTGCCAGAACCAGTTCTTTTCGGCCGGCTGGAACGAACACATGGAAAGCCCCTAATGTTGCTACCCCTGAAACAGGAATGTGTAGAGTAGAAACTTTTGATCCCTTCAATCGTGAGAAGTGTGCTTCTTTTGAATCATTCAGAACGAGCAGTATGTTTTAATCTCATCCAAACTCGCAATTTGGAATCATTATTTGCAAAAGTTCCAAATAAAGCCTTTGTTTTCGCCTTCAAAACACATCGTGTTAAACTGAAACAAATTATGTGAAAGTGATAGTATTGCTGAACCCTCAAGGGTTTAGAGATACGACAACGAGAAAATGACACAAAATCAGTCAAGCCTTTTTCTCAAGCTGTGTCTCAACTGGATTTTGGTCAACGAAGGAATGAAATGTAATTTATCTGTGTTTTTGTTTTGCAAAAAAGTAACTAAACATTTCTTTTCTGGTGCTATAAAGAAGACATCCAAGAGGAAGCCTAATCCGAAGTGCAGTTCTACCATGTATGTTTGACGTCAGTGTACATGTATATGTAATAGCTAGTGAGCTGTTCAACATCATAATTAGCAACTATCCCCCGAAGTGGAGGTGAATAGTGAAATATATCCTACCGAGCCGCGAAGCAGCGAGGTGAATATTTTTCACTAGGCACCGACACTGAGGGGGATAGTTGTTTTAGTATTAACCAAACAGGTGGATTTTGTGTTTGCAGGAGTAGCTTTTACGTTCATTTGACGAATTTCCTCTTCCGCAACATTGGCCGCAAAATGAGCCGCCATTTTGAAAATTTCGTCTGGAGGTGAATATCCTAGGATTTACCTATTCTGATGAACCAATCAGAGCGCGCGAAAAGTGCTATCCACCTGTTTGGTTAATACTAACTTTAGATAGCGAACTGCTTGACCTTATAACTGCTTACCGATCTCATTCCGTTTCTTTATTTCGGTCATTTGATATTTGGAGATAAATGGCTGGGCAGGGAACTTCTGTCCTGGAGCAACTGCAATAAGAACAGAACATTGGGTACGCCTCCTGTACGCACGGAGAACTCGTTCTGCTCAAACGTTAGAAAAACTTGTAGAAAACTTTCCCAATTGGACTAAAATACCCACTGTCTTTCTCTCATTTGTCTTCTACAACAACCCTTAGGTATTGCTTTTGATACTTATTATTTAGAACGTTTGGTTTAATGCAGAGACAGATTCGGCGTTAACTTGTTTTCATTATCATTTTATTGATCGCTACTGTTATTATTACCATTAGCATTATTATCATTATCATTATTGATATCGTTCGCACCTTATGACCATTACCATTACCATTACTACCAGTTGCCTTTATAATTACAAAACACGTTACCAGGCACTACCAGTGCTATCTTATTTTCTAATCAAGCTCACTAAAATGAACAGCAAGAAACTTCGAAAGTATATTATACTACAAAGCGCCCGGCAGGCTGCAGACTGTACACAGTGAAATGAATGTTCGGTAGCTTAAATACTTAAATAAAAGTTCCCCTAATTTAGCTGCGCTAATATCTAGGGTGGGGTCAGAAAATTAAGGTACACACATAAGCAATAAGCAGACAGTATTTACATTGGTTTAATTGTGGTTATTTGAAGTACTCTAATAAGTATATCTAGTATCTTACACAGACGAGGCGAAGCGTTGAAATCCACCGAGCGCCTCTTCTTGCCGCGGTTACTGTGATGAGACATCACTGAGCTGGCTGAACCTGAAATCAATAGTCAATATACTAAATTAAAAGAAAACCCTTTAAATGCAGTGAGCTAGACATGATACTTTATCTAGCGGTTTTAAAGTTGTGAGAAAAATGCATAGTTCCCCCTGTTTTGATCCGAGTAAATATATATCCTAAACAACTCAAGTGCACCGTTTTTATTGCGGCTGAGATTATTCATTCTAGTGGCATCAAAAAGAGTGTAAGGCCGGTTTCCACTTCGGCGAATTCGGTCGCGCGACCAAACGATTGGCTATTTGGGCATGCGCAGCTCGCAATCCATGATGAAGGCGAGCGTTCACTGGCGAACGCACGGCCAGTTCTGGACGTTGAATCAAGTTCAACTTTTTCGCGGCCAGAATGAGCGACAGCCAATCAGATCGCTTCTTTTCAATATTAGACTATGCTTTTGCGGCCGTTACGCGGCTTTTGGCTGAACTCTGATGCGTTTATCTTATCAGATTCTACTTTATAACAAGCATTACAAAATAGACTCGGTAAAACGCGTGTTCTGATTTCTAAATCAGGATAGTAAACATGAATGACATCACGAGAAAAGGGGAAAAGAAACTGAAGGTCGAATACAATTGAAGACAGTTGGTTTAGTTGTTAATATTTTGAAAACTATTTTCTAAAAGGAATAAAACAGCGTCGCTTGTGTTTCTTGCCAGTTTTGAAAACATGAAATGACGCGGTAGAACGTTCGTAAAGAAGAAAGAAAACTCGGCGTCGCTTTGTTTTCTCTCGACACTTTCCGGTGTTCTTCCGCGTCACAACATACCAGACTGGATAGAAACACGCGCGTCACTGTTTTAATCCTTTTGTGTGATGCTATATGAAGTTCTTACCATAAGGATCTCCTCCCATCCGGTCAAAATAAACATTACGATGTCTAGCTGCTTGGTTCAGTTGAGCTGAAACGATTGATATTGGAGATTTGGCGCTGAGCTCTGTTTCATCTAGTCGACTATGTGAGCTGTCTATTTTATAACTAACGATAGATATTACTAAAAGCTTGCAAGCGTTATCCCATTAATGATGAGTTAATACTTTTAGTTTTGTTTTGAGAAACAATATGCTGTCTTCTGTACAATTAAAATGCGATAAAAACTTTAAAAGCAGGACAAACAACGACTATTACAGGGACCAGGGAGCGGGAGGCGCCGGGGGGTGGCACGTGTCCCCCAGTATCTATAAAACTCTAAAGAGTTAGTAAGATAAAGTGTCGTGTACTTCACAAAATTCGAGTCGCTAATATGTCCCCCCCAACCTTAAAGTTTCTCCGCGGTCCCCGTATTTTATCACACTAGTAAGGACTGGAAATCCCTATTTGTTGATATTGTAATATAAACAGCACAACTTTTGCTATTCTTAAGTCACCCTTTGCCAACAGCACTGAACTGAGCCCTGTGATGTGAGCTAGGCCACGCCTTTATGTTTATTAGTTACTGTTATATGTGTTTTGTTAACATGACTTTGTGTCGGGGCATGGTAACTTAAGTCATATTTATTGTATTTTTGTCTTATACACCCCTTTGACTGGTTAGTTGGTGTTTCTGGAGTAATAAAGTTCTGATTTAAGAATAAAAAGATTCGCGGTCAAAAATGACTAAGATGGGATCTATAGATGGCCACAGAATAGACTATAAAGGGGTAGGGGCTCTGAGAGAATAGCGGCACATACCCAACAAAAAAAACGATCCAAGTACCCCCCCCGGGATTTGGGTATCTGAGAATGAATGTGTGGTATGATACATACTGATGGTGTATCGCTTGTCGTCACTGGGGTGGCGGCCGCCCTCCGGTGCGGTTTCTCGTTGGGGGCCGTAACCGGCGTTAGCTGCAGAGGTAATGCAGTACAAACGTGCAAGTTAAAAACTTTGTCGACACAGTTGGAGTTTAGGTGATAAACAATTTCAATAACCACGCAGTTATTAAACTTTTAACGTATAGTATATGTCTTATTTATCTGACTTACGCAACAAAGCTAGTATATGGTATCTTTACGGCCGTCATGCATCTATCAATTGAAAGTAGTTAAGGGTTTCATAAAGTCTGGTACACACTTGTGAGGTAAACACAAACACAAGAACAAGCATAAAAAAGAAATATTCACACCCATTAGACACAGAAAATGCGCACGCGCAAAGTGGATCGATGACACAACAGAGTTCTATTTGCTTGTTTCACGGATGTTCTGGTGAAACAACCGACATAAAGATAAGCACAAGCACAAGAAAAAGGGAAATCTTTATTTTCTTGTTCTCGCTCTTGTGTTCATTTCATGCATGCCCTTCAATTGTGCTTGTTTTTGTGTTTATTCTTATTTCACAAGTGTGAACAAGGCTTAAGTCATTGAAAGTCAACAGACTACCTGACATACTTAAAGCTGAATCAGAAGTCTAAGATCCAGGTTTAAACTGTTTCTAACAGTAAATGCAACCTTGTGGTTGTACCCAACAAGATACTGACCAGCCATTGGTTGGGGAATATTACTGTGCTTCACAGGTGGCGCTGGTTGAGCTCCGAGACTTAAGAGGCTTTGGGCAAGATTCGGCATCTGATAGCCTAGGAGAGGAATGAAGGTGTTTGAAATGATAGCAGTAATAGTATCAAAGTAATAGAAATAATGATCATAATAATAACAGTAATAATAGTAATAGTAATAATAATAATAATACTATTATTATTGTTATTATTATTATTACTATTATTATTATTAATAATAATTATTATAATAATGATAATGATAATAATAATAAAAATAATGATATTAGTAATAATATTAATAAGACATATTAGTAGTGATAGTCAAGATAAATCAGCTAACGGTTCATTAGTAAGTTAAGCAATTTGGCAGTCTTCCGAATAAATTAACAATAATATAAAATGGTGGCCATACGACGATATATACATTAACATGACTCTAGTGACTAAAACTAATGTCAATATGGCTATGAAACTATGTGCGTATGTTGATATGAATTAGCCTTTGCGGCAGAGAAATTTCACCGGCTTCTTTCTGGATAAGGTTAAAGCCACAATTACATCCACAGTAACAAATACTGAGTACATACCGTGAACGGCCATAAGTACCGAGAATAAGCACACTAACTCCAGGACCCTCCCCATCGTTTAACGCTGATTGGCTGAGGAAAGATCACAAGTTGCTTGTTAATGTGTAGAATTCAACCGTGTTAGTGTATATAAGTATGTTTATTGGCCGTTTAGTAGACATGGTTTGAATATGTAGGGTTTGTAAACCATCCTAAAAACTTGTTTTTGTATGTATGTAGGTTAAAATATTCGCCACTGAATTTTCGTTCGCTATCTGCGTCCTTCGTCAGAGTGAATGAAAAAACTGTGGTTTAATCTTAGCTTTAACCTCAGTTATTCAGAAGCATGTACGTGTATAGGTTTTCGAGAACATTTAGACGCGGTTTTGCGCCTGGAAACCTAAGATTAGATCTGTAATTTAATATTTTCTTAAAAACACAATCTCGGAAGAGAAATGTACCTCCCTTCCTGAATGCCGCATACGCAATCGCTTCTTGGCCTCGAGTGCGCGTAAAATAGAAATGTACTCGCGCAGAGTGCTCGAATATCCGAAAAAGTGATAGATTGGTACACTTCCAAGTTTCAGTTCCTGTCAGGTTCGTAAATGAGTCGCTAAACTGGCCTGTTCACAACAGAGACGCAGATCGCTGGCGCAAATTGAAGAAAACGAGCAGACAGATACAGAAAAATGACTGACGTTTGCCATCACTGAACGCACACTGGCCATGAATCATCTTACATACCCACCTTAGCTCTCAATGGCTATCATTTGTCATCACTCAACAACTACCTACCTTACTCTCATTTTTCATCACTGAACCTCCATTGACCATTAAATCACTTGCATAACACCCACCGTAACTATCAATGAGTACCATTAAATTTGTTGCCATTGAACCGTTATTGTCCACTAATCACCTATCACATGCCTACTTTATCGTCAAGTTCGCTTACACCAGCCAATATTTGCAAATGAAATGGCCAGAGTTCTGCCTTGCGGCATGAATTGCCTGCGAATTTTTCTTTTGATTTATGTCTGACATAAGGTAGGTACAAGCTGTTAGGTGACGTGTTACGCACACGAACTCACGTGCAAACACGCTGACTCAGCATTTTCATGCAGACAAACAACTGTGCACAAGCACAAAAACATAGCTCAAACAACATCACAAACATGTTTACTGTAAGTAAACAAACAAACAAACAAACACATACGCACAGATCGCTTAAATCGCTGCGGTTAACCAAGTCAGTTTCAGCATGTGTTTTGGCTAACAAGTCGATGACTTTAACGCGTTACGACGATAAACTGCTGCTCAGCGGCTTTTGGACTCGCAAACCAAAAGATCACTCAACTACGTAACCATATATGGCTACTAGGGTTTTCCGTCAATGTTTTTGCTACATCTGGTATAGTTGATTCTACTTGTTGGAAAGCAGGATTACTAAACTACAAACATTGACAGGTGATTTTTCGTCAGTTATGTTGTAGAGTCACACTCTTTTACGTTGTTTTTAATCTCACCGTCTTCCGTTTTTTTCTCAAATTGTCCGGCGGAAATACATAGTTCCCTTTATGAGTTTAACTTTTATCTTCTACACTACGAGCACTTGAACTTTTATCACTGTCAATCCACAAGAAATGTTTTTACGGTTCTGTAGCTCCGTTCTACTAAGATATAAAACAGAAATATCGCATGAAGCTAGAAAGTACTATACTCGTATATCGTGTCCATTACTTACCAAATAGGACACTGATTTCAGAACGAAGTAAAGGACCAGTGCCTTCACAATTCCCTCACTGACTGATGCTGAGCAAGTTCCAGAAATCCTTGCTTAAAACTGGCAGCTTAACTGTTAACTGTACCAGTCATGGCACCTTGTGGTCTCCCTGGTGGCCAAGGAACAAGCCGTGTTCTGATTGGCTCTTAAAACGATCACGAGCAGGTGGCGCGTGTGTTTCGCATGAGGTGTTATAGAAAAGTCCGAGATCAACTGTCCATACCACAGAGCAACGAGGCAACGGTAATATGATCCGGCCCGGAGGGATTGGGTTCAAACCCAATCGGGGTCAGAGATTTTTTTCTTTCTCCAGGCTTTCTGGGGCTATCACCTAGAAGGTGTTATTTGGGATACTTACACAGCAGCTAAAAACATACCACATTTAAACTACTATACATGCTTAATAATGCTCAGCGGCCAAACCTTGCTGGTTATTCATTCACTTATGTGTTCGTTTGCCATAAAACTACCACCTTAATTACCCACGACCAGCTCCCATCTGGCCTGGTAGCTCAGTCATAGTGGTAGAGAAACGGTGATCTGTTCCAGAGGTCGTGGGTTTGAACCCCACCAGGGTCAGAGATTTTTCTCTTTCTCCGTGTGACCCGCTTTCTTTCTTGCGCCATTTATTGCTCAGAGGGTGTACTCGGGTAACTTATAAAGCGCTTCAACTTACCACACTTAAAACCCCTATAACTAATCAGACTGCAGTTGACATTACTGGCAGAAGATTCATTTCAGGGTTGGCCTAATTCTCTCAAAACTGCGTTTTAACCGAGCAACTGCGCGTGAACAGCTTGATTAGTTAAGTTTACATTTTTAAACATCTGTAACCCTGACAGAATAGTTTCTGAGAGATGGTAAATCTATGACAAATAAAATACTGAGCGTTATGGTTTATAGCTGCACCGTCTGAGTTCATTGAGCTTGCTTTTAAGCTCGGGTCAAAGAGTTTCAGAATTTGAAAAGAGTTCCATGCACTTTCAAACAAAAATGAAAGCCCATGAGATTTGTGCGAGCCGATGAAACGCGCTGATACACACTTTTAACAACGGATATAAACGAACGAGCTTATAGTTTTCAAAGCAATTTTAATGGCTTATATGGGAAGTTGGGTTGTATTTTGGAGGGAGTACTTTCGAAGGAAAGTTTACGTTTCAAAAATTTCAACCTCAAAATGACTGTAAAGACACTTTAACACACTAAGTGTTGGCATTGGCGGATTGTTCTAGCGTAATTTTTGGTATAATTGGAGAAAAAAGCATTATTTTTTAAATGAGAACTGCAACGGCACACACGCGTTTTTACAAGAATCAGTAACTTTGGCTGAGGCTGGAGTGTTCTTAAATTTTTGGCGTTTTGAGCTTCAAACTGTTCTTAGTAGATTGCTCTTACATTCTGATACTTTCAAACAGTGGATTAGTTTCCCAAAACAACAGAAAGGCGCTAAGAAGTTTGTGTTTGCTATTGTTTCATTTACTGGTATGCAAACAACAACTTAAAACTGTCAAAGCTTATGCTTAAATAGAGAAGTTTTCTTCTCGGAATTGACTCGCATATATTTAAGGGGTTGGTTGGTGGCTTAGATTCGGAAAGGAGTATATACTCGGGGGGGTGGGTGTTTGGGGGGCTCAAAAGAGGAAGAGATATTCTTTGAAAGCTGATTTTTTCTGAGAAAATTTTGAAAGCTCTACTCCAGTTGAGTCTCGTGAATTGACAATGCCCGCGCTGGTTTCAGCCATCAGTAACTTTCGTCATATTTAGGTAACATCCACCAAACTTCATCACTTTTCTTAAAATTTATTAGAGAACAAGACTGTCAAAACCTGTTTATGTAGCTACCGCGAAGAGCTTTTACAAGTTCTTGGAATAAAGGTTCTGCACCTTAACTTTAAATTGTGAAGGCTCGCGAACCCCTATAAAATGTATTTGTCTAATAATCCATAATGACTACTTGAGAATTGAGAAGGTTCTATATACTCAATGTCAGATATGTCAAATTGCTTTTTCGGTGTCTTTTCCTTATCAGAATGCTTCTATCTCTCTCAGGAATGTTTGTTCATTAATGCCAATCAATTTGCAGTAATTGTTCTACCCTTTGATTAATGTTTGACCGTAAATGTTCGTCTTGTGCGATCTTAATCCCCAGACGTCCTCCGCCAAGAAACTTTCCCATATGGTTAGTCTATGTATGGCAAGCATCTTATCTCGCTGCGGTATACAAGTAGATGGATCCGTTGTCCAACAAACTACACCAGCTACACGAACCCGAGTGCCAGAGGAAAGACCTCGCTCATGATACAGCCCGAAAATTCAGACAAAGACCAACTAACTGACTTGAGGCTGAAAGCCGGCGTCCATAACGCCCGGTACTATAAGCGAAATATTTCTTATGGTACCAAGAGTAAAGCCAGGCGAATTCTGCTACTTTTTTGAATTGGAAGCTACAAGTTGTTCTGTTCAATTTTAAACAGCAATTAATAATTGGTTTCAGCAGTTTTACATTGTTCAGTAGAATCAGGCTTGATAACGTGCGACCATCTACTCCATTGTCTAGCTATTTGAATCGTCCCAGATTACTTCTCGGATGAGAGTTGCCGTTTGATCGCAGCTCGTGTTGGTAATCGGTGGCACTAGTCACGTGTTCTCACCGCCTGCTGTCGACATATTGAAGTGCCTTTGGCACTGTATCTCTCGGCCTTAGTTGCGTCAGTTCATCATCAAGACTTTCACCTGCGCCGTGGCAGAAAGAAAGTAAAGTTAAACCGCAAGTCGAGGCCACGTTTCCCACCCACGTTTCCCGCGCGTCTGTTAACTCCATATTTGGAACTTTGTGCCCTTTCTGCCTAATGACGCTGTTAGTCTAGCCATGCGGTCTGCCTTAGAACACAATCAGTACATTCGAGAGAATGTTCTCGATTTCGTTGCTGAGTTTAATCTTCGCAGGTTTGTTGTTGCTTCGTTTGTCTCCTGTGAGGAAACACGTAGTTTAGAGTAGTTATGCACCTGCTAACGTAAACCCCAACGGTGGGAACGGGCAAGGGGGGAGGGGGGAGGGAGGGAGCAAGGCAGGGTGTGAGTATTTGACCAAAATCATAAAAAAAATCAACTTCCCCTTCGTGGTTGGGTATGATCTCTTGATCCCATTTAGTGCATGCCGAACACATCTGATACTGACTGGTATGTATACGGTACAATAGAGTCTTAAAGAGTACAATAAAGAACAATACAGCACAAAACTCCGTGATACAGTACAACACAGCACAATACAACCCTATACAGTCCTAAACAGTACGATACAGCATGATACAGAACGATATACACTGTACAGCAAGATACATCCGACCGGCACAGAGTGATACAGAGCAATACAGTATGACAGGTTGACATCAAAGTCGTCATAATTGTTAAAAACATTTCGATGTATGCTAGCACAAAAACTCAAGCTGTGTTATCCCAATTTCAACACCCGAAAACCTCTCGTGCCGTTTTATCAGGAGTTACACCCAATTATTGTTAAAAACATGACGACATCCATTCTATGTAGGTGAATTGGAATGAAACAGTATTTTATGACCATTTTTGCAATTTATAAATTGAATACGATTCTACCCGCAAGAAGTTTGCATTCAGCGGCCAATTGAGTTTTAGCTCAGGGTTCATATCTCTCTAATCGATCAAGCTTCCAGCAGTTGTTATTTTTACCTTTTGTGAGTCCGGAGATGGCGTCGTCAGCGTCTGCGCAATAAAGATTGAAACACAAACAAGCCATTAGTTGAATTTAGCTAAACAACCCAAAAGAGTCTCGCGTGTCTTCTCCAAAGTGGCCTTTATAGTTTGTTTACTTTAAATGAATCAAGCCAGTCAGGAATCCTGTACATTTAATGTTTTAATGAAAATAAGAATAAAAAGCTTTATTTATATAGCGCTATTTGTGCAGTCTCAGTGGCTCTTTACAATACATTAGAAATAACTTCGTTAAATCAATTGAAAAGAAGAACCTTAGGATTTGACAGATAAATTACACCAGGTGCAGATTAGCTACTCTTTTAAGAGTAGCTACTTAAGAGTAGCTACTTAAAAGTAGCTATTATTAAAATAAAAACATATAAAATGAACAATATTACTTGGCTTTGCGTGTTTATACGTTTTCTATATATACAATACTATACCTGCTTAACTGATGTGGATAAAATAGGTTAAATTTTACGCTTCTACTGATAGTATTTCTTGAACAAGTGCGCCTTTAAACATGCTTAAAAGTCGGCAATTACTCCGCCATGATGTATCGAGTCTGGTAATGATTTCTATAATTTAATTAAGCCCGGCAGATGAAAACGACCGGCGGCTAGCCATATTTTAAAAACTAGCTCCACTTAGTCTAACTAAGCAGTCTTCTTGAAGACAAGTGCAAAATCCTCGTTGATGCCAATGGTCGAGCAGCCTGGTGCTTGCGTCCAAATTCATGGACCCAATTCTAACCATATTGTTTCTTTTCTAGTATTTGTAAGATAAGTTGAGTAATACCTTTAAAGACAACGGCCTTTTTGACGTTGAGTTTCCCTGTTGGGCAGTGACGAAACTGCCATTAGTTCTGGAGTAATTACAAAACGTCACTTTCAAAAGGTTACTTTCGAAGCACTAAATTATAGCGTGACGTAGAGTGTCGTGAACTGACTCACATAGTACGTCAGTGAAGGAACACAAAAGCTAATACTAACAGTAGCTATTGTTCAAAATGCTTGAAACGAAAAAGAAACTCAAGCAAACACACTGTTGTATTCACGTCGGTGAGAGCGAATAGTAACACAAATCATACGTTAGTTTACACTAGTATAACGGTTGTTATTAAATAGCAGGCACTGAGTATTGAATTTCTTGCAATCTGATTGGCTCTCTATTCACGGTATAAATCCTGTATACTGCAATTTGTCCAAATATGGAAACTGACAATTTTATTACGAAAAATTTTCCCTTAAAATGACCGAAAGCTCGACTCGGCAGAAAATAGATTTAAGTTACTTAAGTTAATAAAACAATTATTCCACTCAAGCTTGTTGGATATAAGCTATTGATAGCCGACTCGGTGCTTCGCACCTCGTCCGCTATCTAAAAGCTCATATCCAACGCGCGTTCGTGGAATAATTGTTAATTAGCCTTATCGGCGTAAGCGTAGCGAACAATAACGTGAAGACAATCGGTGGTGTAATAAACTGAAGTTTTCGACCCCTAAACTAACGCCATGTCTGACCAGTCAGTTTGTATACTGAACGCGCGAGTTCTCAAAACTGGTTGTGCCAAGAATGGTCGCTCCTTTCGGCCACAGCGCGGGAGTTTATGCGCATGCGCCTTGGACCATCCCACTCTAACTGGTCAGAACCGGTTCTATTTGGCCGGCCTGAACATACAAAAAGACAGTGAATTTAAAAAAATGATCGTTGATTGTATGTTTTTTCAGACTGGCCCTGTAGTGGCGCTTTTGTGCTTATCACCCACCCAGGACGAAAAGGATGTAGAAAATTGGTTTCAAACACAAAAAAGCCGACCATGGTCTTGCAAGAGGAACTTTACAGTGTGGCAGCAAGTCGTAGCAGCGTTAAGGTCTGGACATGATACGACAAAGTAAAGGTGAGAGCCGAGACAGTATTTACCTCCGTTAATGGTCACGTGTTCATTCTTGTGTTGCGTGGTACTGTCATGCGATCTTCTTAACCTTACTATGGTACGGCTGTGATCTAAACAAAGTGAACAAACAGTCTCTGTAGTGAATTTCACCGTCTTGACCATTTAACCTGTTTTTTTTAGAAACAGGTCTAAGTAGATTATAGATTGAAAACTTGTTGTCATTTGATATATGTGCTAACTCGGACAGTATATGGGCTAACAGGAAACTCGGTAGCTGAACATAGTCATCAAACTTGTCAATTTTATTTCACATTTTAGGCAATTTTTTTTCCAATGAAACGATTAAACAACGCCATGTTTAAAGCTTGTTACTAACGTGTTTGACCAAAATGCCGCCAAGTTAACCACGCGAAGGCGTACTTATGCCAACACCGTAATTTCGATGTTGCTTTTTTGTTAGTAGCATTTGTTTATCTGCGTTCTGCCTATTGTTTTTTCATCTTTGTGTAATTTTTAACCCAAATATTGTACTGGGAGATGAGTAAGGATTTATTGTTATTGTTGCGAGTGGAGAATCCACGAGCATCGGAATGGTTGGGGAAAAGGTGTAACAATAGAAAGTCATTTTATCCAATCAT
>JAOBRG010350287.1:0-13515 GCA_027574985.1 Umimayanthus nakama | reverse complement strand
CGTTTTATTCCAGTTATTCCGGCCTCAGGAGCAGAATGGTTGGAATACATTCCGAGTATTCCGGAATAAGAATAGCAGGTCAATCGAACAGCTATTCCGAAATATTCCGTGTATTCCTGTTCCGGAATAGAGTCAATCGAACGCACCCTTTAAGTCTGTAAGTTCCTGACAACTGGTCGAGGACTTACGAACTCTTAACTAGTTGCCAATTTACAGCACTGAAAATGCCGAAAACTTCCATGCGTTTTTAAACATGACAGAAAATAGATACCCCTTGTATTGTCGCGCATATAATAACTAGGACCATGTCTTAACTTTGTAAAATAGGTTTCATTTTCCTCGAAATTCGATCATTTTCTAGGCCCAGAAAACGAATTTGTAAAATTCCTTAAGTTTTGCAAGTTTTCCATGATCCGTACCGTGCCACCCAGGGTAAAGAGAGAAGGATAGAGTCAATGATAACACAATACACCGTATTAAGCTTTTATACAAATTTATTGGCCACTCAAAGAGGCAATAAGTTCCACAACTGGCAAGAATGGGGGGCCCACAAGGCTCTCGTATGTCAGTCTCAATTTGTACACCTCGCCATCAACTTTGGAACTACGTTCTTCTAAGGTCTTAACCTTGTAGCGCGTATTCAGTTGATTTAGAAATCTCTTTACCGTTTTTAAAAAGTCTAAGAAAATTGTTTCCTATCTTCTTGTATAAATAATATATCGACGCAATCATTGGTGAGGTTCAAAGGGGCAACTTTGTAAAGGTAGTTGTACATTATGAACAGGGCGAGGCTGGTACCAATTAACGTTCAATAGGGGTTCGAAATCTAAGGTTTTCCAAGACTATAGCTCCTCCTTGGGTTGTGCGGGCGCTTCTTTCTTCTCCTCCTGAAATGTTAAAAGAAGATTCTGTTACTAACTATATAAGGGAATTTTTAAATACTGCAACGTCAAAAAGGTATTTGGTTTTAATTGTTGGAAATAATATCAAGAGTTTGTAACAGAAACTGAACAGGACCCCGATTCGTACTAACCCTGGGTTGACTTTAAGTTTTAAATTTTATAAAATATCCATGGAGTTAATTAACCAAAGATTAGCACAAATTGAGCTTTGAACAACCGGACCGAGGCCACGGAGGCCAATACGGTTTGGTTCAAACAGTTGAGATCAGATCGGAAACCTGTTGGGAATTACCACTGAACATGCAAAGAGGGCCACATTATCCAAACTCGATTTTAAAAGGCTCATTAGCAGATCACAAGGTTTTGCCTGCCTCTGGGTGACCCGACTGTTACTTAAGGCGAAATGTATTGTACCCTTAACATGTGCAGACATGAATAAAAAAGATTGTTCAATGGCCCAGACAAAACTTTTCTTTTATATTTAGAAAAAAATATTAAAACGTCAGACAAAATATAATTGTGACTGTCCTGTATAAACTGAGTGCGGACGTGAACGTGTTCGTTTCCCGCCAGTAGCGCAGGCGAACGCACCAAAGTGTGAACACGAACGCAGAACGAATGCTACAAAAACAAATATTATTAATATTGTTGTTACTTTATTATTAAAATTACTAGTTCTTAATGTACGAACCTCCACTTCATCTTCTTTCTGCTCTTCTGTTTTAGCATCTTTCTCATCTGTCTTTGTCTCCTCTGGTTTGCTCTCTTCAGCCTTATCCTCCTCTGTTTTCTCTTCCTTGTCTTCCTCCTTGTCACCATCAGCATCAACCTCCTCTGCATCTTCTTTCTCCTTCTCTTCCTCTTCATCATCGTCGCTCTCTACCTTGGCTTCTGGGTCAATGTTCATACTCAGTTTAAGCATGCGCTCAATTCGGCCAGCAAAGTCTTGAGAGTCCTACAATGAAAAAAGGTATGATAACAATTATTTTGTTCCTTAGACTTGATTTAAAGTATTTATTCCAACCTTCAAAAGTACCGAGTCTGTATTTAATTGCAGAAGCCGTGGGTTAGTTGACGGAGTTTTCAACCGTAAAGCAAATTTTTTGTTCAATTGACTGCAAATAAACAACGTAACACAAGTTTACCGTCTCTGTTTAAAATGTCCCAGCTGCAGTCATTTTTTTGTCGGAAGAAGTGGAGCAAGGAAAGCATGACTTTGGATAAGAGAAGTTAAATTTTTTTCTGCAGAAAACAAAACAACAGTAAAGCAAAAAAGACAATATCAGGTTTCAGTACCTTGATAATGTATCCAGAACGAAGTGTAGCAGTCTCGAATAGTAGTCGAGCCATGTCCTTAGCTGCTTTGTCCTCCTTGTTCTCCTCTACTCTCTTCAGCAGTTCCTTAACCAGTGGGTGTCCAGGGTTGATTTCCAGGGTTTTCTTTTGGTTGGCATAGTATCTGTGTTGGGCATTACATACTTGATTAGATGGGAATTCAGTCGATGACACGATACTGCTGGAAAGCTTCATTCATTTTTTAAAAGATGAGTGATCAGAGCACTAAAACAAGCAGGAGTTTGCTCAAGTCTTTACAAAAAACAAAAACTACATGTAGAGGAATCACACTAGCTTTATGTAATCAAAATGTTTAAAAGCAGGATTTTGTGGTACTGCCTATATCAATGTCTAAAAGGGAACACAAAATGTTGGTGACCTGGCAAGTTATGCTGCTACCAAAGTCAGCAATTGCTTTTGCCAAATCACCAAGGTTTACTATAGCTATCCGACTAGCATGTACTGAACAGTGTTCCAGCAATGTGAAAGGGATGGATAGCAATTTTTAAGGCCAAACAAATAAAAAACCGATACAAAAATAAAGCAGAACTCACTCTTGGCTGGGATCATCCTTCTTAGCGTAAGCCTGAGATTTCATAATTCTCTCCATGTTGCCTGACCACCCATAAGAACTGGCAACAAGGGCACAGGGGGACTCATGCAGACGCTGGGAGATGGCAGCCTTCTCAATCAAGTCTTTAAGTCCATCATCTTTCAACCATTTCAAAAGTGGCTCATATGTTTTCTCGAGCTCTTCAAGTTTCTTTTTCTGCTTCTCCCCCTCGCTGATCTTCAAACCCTCCTTAGCCACATTCTGGAACTTCTTGCCTTCAAATTCAGGTAAACTCTGCATGCAGTATTCATCCACTGGTTCAATGAGGTACAGGACTTCATATCCCTTCTTGATCAACTTCTCAACAAATGGAGAGCTCTCAACCTAAAAGATCATCCGAAAAAAGCAAGACAATATGCCAGTTAGTTAAACAAACAAACCCGGATCAGTGGATGGAAACTAAGCAGAAACGTAGTAAAACATTACATGTACTTTCAAAAACTTTCAAAACCAAGATAGACTATACCATAGCCATCTTATGACCAGTACCAATGGCAAACTTAAATTTCAGTTCATCTTACACTGAAAGAATACAATTGAAAACAACTAAGTTTGGGAGAAAATCACACCTTAATTGCAATGGACAAAGGAGAGTCCAAGTGCAAATAATGAAGCAACTGTATAAAAAGTTGAGATTTCCCAATAATATTACAGGGAAACCATAATAGCTATTAAGGAATACCTTTTTCATACATCTTGTTTTTGAAATACTGTCAACTTGGAGCCAAACTTGTATGTCCAGTAAATATATAAGTTACTTTGTAATTACGATTGAATGATTAAACTGTTCAAATTTACTCAACTGTAGCCACAAATATTGTTTTTACACTAGCGTACAAGTTTAATATAGAAAGATTTAAATGATAGGACTTAGCAAAAAAATGGTCTTGTTAAAAAGTTTGCAACTGACCTCCTTGCGACTGGTTCCTGCCATAAAGTAGATGGCATCCTGTTTCTCCTTCATGCGCTCCAGGTATTCTGCCAAGCTGGTCATGTCTTTGTCAGAGTTGGATGAGAAGAAACGCAGCAGTTTAGCAAGACGAGTTCGGTTTGAGTGATCCTCCATCACACCTAACTTGATGCTGTTGATAAAATAATTGATGTGTAAGAATGTGATAGGTGTCTTAAAATCAAGGGCCTTTATGAAGAGGTTAGCTTTAAACCTTAACTGTTTGTTAAACTGATCTTCCAGTGCTCCAGATAAAAGTTATCTACATGTACAGTTCTTTCCGAATCTATATAAATATATTAATGTTGAGGCTGCAAATTATAAAGACTAGTTATTAATTAACTGGTGTTCCAATCTTTGTATTATTCTAATATAATTCATAAAAGAAACTTTCATCTCTTGGGACATTCACAATTTTATACTAGGCAATCAATTGTACCAGTTACTGGTAATTTGGTGTGTCAGTCACAAATCACACAGTGATCATTAAAGTTTCAATATCATGTATTGATTGATCTCTTGGGTAGGAACTTAAATGGAGTAGAATAGTCTCATCGAATTTTTTTTTACATTGTCATACCCAAAAATTACATTAATTTTGGAGAGAAAAATGATGCAGAAAACTTTGCTACAAAGCCTAAAATACAGCTAACAAAAGGTCAATTCACCACACTTAGCAATGTGCACACTGGTGGGAACTTTAGGGTGTTGTGTATTGTGCGACTATTGTGTGTTTGGTGGATTGGTTTGCGATAAGAAAATTTAACAGCCAACTCTTCAGCACTAAGATCACAAACTGACAAGCAGAAACAGTTACTGTTCAACTGCTACATACTTTGTGCTGAATTCTTTCCAGAATTTATCCATATATTCATCCTTGGGGATTTTCTTGATCATGTCCAATGCCTTGCGCACAAGTTTCTTCTTAATGACCTTTAGGAGTTTGTGCTGCTGGAGCTGTTCACGGGACACATTCAGTGGCAAGTCATCAGAGTCGACAACACCTTTGATGAATGACAGGTACTTCGGCATCATTTCCTCAAAGTTGTCGGTAATGAAGACACGTCGCACATAAAGCTTGATGTTGTCAGTTTTCTTGCCATAATCTGAGAACATGTTATTGGGGGAAGTTTTTGGAACAAACAAGATGGAGCGGAAGGTAACCTCTCCCTCAGCAATGAAGTGAGTCCTGGCAAGAGGTTCATCTGATTCCTGTTAAAAAGGGTAGAAATGTACTTCAATCTTACTACTTCAGTCTGCTCAAATATAGCTTCAAATTGGCAGTACAATGACAATCTTGTAACCCAGTATTAAATGTAGTTTACCGACGCTTTAAGGTTTTGCATACGATTCCCCTTCAGGAATGGATCTTACACTGACATTGCAGGCCACTGTGAATACTACCCCCCACACCCCCTCACAGGGGATCACTGTGCACACTGGCCTATAATTCCAGAAACTAATCACATGACCACCATGGAGGAAAATCTATAGCTTGACATGGAATTCTCTATCTTTCAAGGACTGTCCAGAAGAAACTGGCAATTAAACTTAATAATGACTTTTCCATGACTTTTCAATGACCAATTTTAGTTTTTCACGACCAAAAAATGCTGAAAACCAAGTCTGTTTGGGCCATATTTTTGTTGATGACAAGGAGAACATTTCCAGGTTTCAAACAGCATAAAATAATAAAATATTTTAACCAATAAATATTGTTTCACATCTTTTCCATGATCTCGGCAATTTTCCCAAAATCTTCGACTTTTCCAGACCTGGAAACAGCTTTTTCAAATTCCATGACTTCATTCTAGACAACATGAATCTTGTAGGACCTTTTCTAGTAGATTCAAGGACTTTCTATTGCAAAAAGAGTTCTTCGAAGTATTTAGTTTTAAGTTTATCATCTCAGAATTATCTCTGAATGAGAAATAAGATCTATTCAAAACAATTGCTTTTCTCGACTTACAGAGGGCAACTCACAGACCTTTTTATCTTTATGCTTTTCTTTTTCTACCTCTTTTGCATACCCCTTTAAACTCTAGTTACATGCAAGCAAGAAAGTTGTAAGGAAACCATTAGTCTGTTGTACAATTAATAGTTTGTTTTCTTTAAAGTTATCATACAGGTAAATAAATGTGTTCAAATGTCTACTTATCACATATAGAGTTTTATGTTTCCCAGATAATGCAGAATTGGAATAATTGTAGAACTCAGAAAAGGCTGAATGAATTAAATGGTATTTAACAAAAAAGAGAAGTATGCGGAAAATAAAATTATGTCAATTTAACAAACATGGACATCAAAAACGGCAAAAGTGTGACAAAACTCTTGAAATTCTGGAATTACCGGTAATACCTGTATGTATAAACAAGACAAATAATTTTTATTGTTAACTTTGTTTTAAAGTACACAAATGCTAATAAATTATAAGCAATCCAAACTATTTTTATACCATAGTCTGCTTCTTGCTGACAGTGTGAGGCCAATGCAAACAGGATCTTGTATTAATATCAGATTGTAATTTTACTATACATGTATTATCTATAGTTTTATACTTTTAAGTGTATAGCTTTAATATGTGTTAGATTCATTTTAAGTGTATAGTTTTAATATACTTTAGATTGGTTGTAAGTGTATAGTTTTTTTTAAGGTTTGTTCTTTTTTTAATATTTAACAGATGTAGAGCTACTTGGTAGATATGCTGTTAATAAATCATCATTATTATTATTGTTATTATTACTATTATTATTATTATCTCGCCTTTAGCATGAATCTAATTGCAATTGTTAATTCTTACCTTTGTGAATGACTTGTAGAATGCATTATACTCATCATCTTTAACTTCCTTGGGTTTCTTGGTCCAGATCGGTTTGTTGGTGTTAATAAGTTCCCAGTCCCACACAGTCTTCTCCACCTGCAGGTTAAAACAAGGGGGAATGGTAACTAGCATGTTAACAACAGTTGTCGAGAATAAATTATATTTGGCGATGTCAAAATTTTTGGGTTCACTGGTGAACTTTGGCTGCACACTGATCAAGAAAGTTTTGAAAAATCTTTGGAGGATTATCCTTTTCTCAGTATTTAAATGAGCATCCAGAAGCCATTTTAATGGATTTTGGACCCCCACTTTCTAGAATTGTATAGCTTCTGGCCAACTGGGCCCTCTCTTTCAAAAATTCTGGATCTGCACCTGCTCGCAGACACAGCCACAAACCTTCCAATAATCAGTAACACGTAGTTAATAACACTTCACAATGCAGATCAAGCTAGTTTCAGCTGTTTTTTCTAAGATATAGTGTTAGCTCATTCCAAAACCTTCCTTAACACTGCTCATATCCCCCCTGGTATCTATTATAAGCCTCTCCATCTATAAGCCAATCAAAACCCTTTACAAACTCATAGAAGCCAATAGTTAAAAATTAGACAGTAGCCAATGAGCAAGGCCACCAGCCACTGGTGATCAAGGCTTCTTGTTGTCAAGAGTCCTGACCTACCTTCTTTGTTTTTGGTTTCTTCTCCTTCTCTTCCTCCTTCTCCTCTTCAACCTTTGCCTCATCATCATCTTTGTCTTTCTTTTCTTCATCCTTCTTGTCTTCATCCTTCTCTTCTTTCTTTTCTTCATCCTTTTTCTCTTCGTCCTTCTTTTCATCTTTCTTGTCCTCTGAAGCTTCGTCCTTCTTCTCTTCTTCCTCCTCAACTGGTTCTTCTACAGTCTCAGTCTTGCTTGTCCACAGGAAGATGTTGAAGTTGATAAACTGACTGTATTTCTTTACCAAGCCCTTGATGGTGTCTGGCTCCAGGTAATCACGGGCCTCTTCCTTCAAGTGCAGGCTAAAATACAAATAGAAAGTAAGATCGTTTGTGAAATAAACATTTAACTTGCTACAACAACAGCCTGTTTCTGTGGTTTTCAGATTTTTTTTTCTTTTAGTTCCAAAAAATACTATCAAATGTAATCTCCCTAAGGAATGCCAATGAAATAATTTACATAAAAAAACCAGAGTTCATTTCCTGGGACTAAAAAAAAAATTGGTTAATGCAAAAATGGCTTTGGCCAAAGTTTGAAAGAGTATCATGGAAAATGAGAGTTTGCAAACCTGATGGTAGTTCCCCTTCCCAGGGTAGGTCCCCGAGGGTCTTCACTGATGCTGAATGACGAAGCATCAGATTCCCAAATGTACTGTTTGTCGTCATTGTGTTTGGTAGTCACTATCACGCGGTCGGCAACAAGGAATGAGGAGTAGAAACCAACACCAAATTGTCCAATCAGATCTGACATCTGGTCTGTTGACTTGGTATCCTGCAATTAACCATTTTACTTTATCTCAGACTTGATGTTTATGTCTTTTGCTAGAGTTCTTTTTGAGTCCCAAGGTAAGCTTTTCTTGTATGTTTGCTAAGTAACTGACAAAGGATGGAGGGGGGGGGGAGGGAGTAGGGGTTCCCTTAAAAACTGTCCCTGCGATTTTCCAATTAAACAAAAAACAATTGTGTTACTGTAGAAGATATGTTCAATGTTGGTTTTTAATCGATGGAAGCCTAAAAGAAACAATTTAAAAAAAATGCTCAATGCACACATCTGCATTGTGTACAGAGACTACAGTGGTAAAGTTTTTAATTCAAGTAAAAATTTTCTTTGTTAAAGTAAGGAATCTATAAAATAATGTAAACGACAAAAAACAGCTTTCAAAGATATCTTAGATTACTTAACAAAAATAATAGGTTACAATCTACTTACAGAAACTTTCTGGAAGAACTCGCTAGTTCCTGACTTGGCAATAGTTCCCAGATGTTTGATCAAGTCTTCTTTTGTCATTCCAATACCAGTGTCTGTCACATGAAGGATGTTGTTGTCCTTGTCGGCTTTGATTTTAATTGAGAATTCTTCGGTAGCATCAAGAGCTGACTTGTCTGTCAGAGACAGGAACCGAATCTTGTCTAGGGCATCAGAGGCATTAGAAATAAGCTCTCTGAGGAAGATCTGTCAAAAGAGATGAAGACAGTAGTTAATGTATGAACTAAGCAACTATCACAAAAAACTATTTGATCAAAATAAGCACATTAGACCCTTTTCATGGTTCTTGAGACAACCAAAAAACCTGACATTAGCACTCTGTAAGAGTCAGAAATTGAAAGAACAGGTAAAAAATTGTAACAAAAATTTGGGGATTAAATTATGAAAACTGTGGCACTTATAAAGTTTTTAAAAATTGGAAACTTAACAGAAAATGTATCAGCGTTTTGCATTAGGAAGGCATGCAATGCTCTCCCAGCCTCGATCCCGTGCAAATTCCCATACATTCACTTTTAGATTTTCGGGAAAATTTTAGTTTTTAAAAACCTCACTTAAATTCAGTTTTCAATATTAAATCCCCAAATTTTCAGCATTTACTAACTTTCATGTGTTCTTTCCATCTCTGACAGAATGCCTAATGCCAGGTTTGCAATTGCCTCAATAACTGTGAAAAGGGTCTATTGAAAAACTAATAAATGCATAATTTGTAACTTGCCTACCTCTTTATTTCTGTAGAGTGAATTAATGATAAGCTTCATCATCCTATTTACTTCAGCTTCAAAGTTATGTTTCTCAGCTTTATCTCTAATTTCCTTCATTTGAGCCACACTAAGTCCATCCAGTTTGATGGCCTCCTCCTCCCTCTGTACAGCTTCGTCGTCTGTTTTGGATCCATCTCTACTTTTACCAATATCATCTTCTACTTTAGGTGCAGATTCAGCTTCGGCTTCTGCCTTCTTTTCGTCTTCTGCTAAACAAGCTGTGAATGAAACAAAGAGAAAATAAAAATTCGGATATTTTTGAAAAAGTATATTCATTTACAGCACTCAAGATTTTGTTTAATCCTTTTTGAGTCAGCCCCAAACAAGACTTGAATATATACAATGTACATGTATGGCGAACACAACCTACTAATTCATAAACTTTCATACTGACAAACTAGCAGGGGCTAAAAATGTGTCAGATTCTCTATCAAACTATTTAAGGAAACATTGCTCAGTTTGCATGTCATATTGTTCACCCAGTAACTACACAAAAAAGCAATCCTTTAAATGTCGAGCAGTTGATGATCATTACACTTGTCATATAATATGTTTATTTATATTAAGAGGTATCAAAATCTTGTTGTTTATTTTGTGGTCCTAAAACTGTTTCTGGACATTCTGCAAACAAGAAGGTCAACTGAGCAAATATAAATTGATGCCAGAGAAAAACTTGGTTACAATTCATTCCATGGACAGCATTCTTTCAATAATTTATATGTCCAATGATATTGACTCACGACTGCGTGACAACCAACCAATCACGAAATGCCATATCAAATGGAACTTATTTCAAATAACTTGTTGATTTCCCGCATGGACAAATTATGGATTTTAACAATACACAAAGAAAAACGCATTAGTTTATTGAAATAGACTTGTCGACGTAAAGAAAATGGGATTTCCAATTTAAACAGCTTTTTTGCCGGTGCATGAAGAATAGCGATTGTCTTTATTGAACAGATTTACAATAGTTTAAAATACACATGAGCGGAACCAACAGATCGATCGCAAACCAGTGCCACAAATTATTGAAAATTTATCCTTTCTCTTATATTTGGACGAGTTAAAATTCAGAAACCAGAAGTAACTGCAAAAAGCAAAAATTAATAGGCCATAGTTTTTGATAGTATTCAAAATACCCAGAAGTGAGAAGGCAGAAGCGAAAAAAAGAAATTGTAAAGCTTTTGTAAACGATAGGAAGAAACAAAACTAAGTAAAGAAAATAAGCGGAACTCGACTAATTAAAGACAAGTCAAAAAATCTATAAGCTTTTGGATTTGGCAAAAACGTCAAGAGCGACTGGGAAATCTACAAATCAGTTTCTTTCTCCATGAAAGTTTTGCAAACAGCTGATTCAAAACTTGTACATCACTAAATGCACGTGTTAAATTATATCAAGTCTACTCACATGATACTAGAAGAAGAGCCAAAAGGGCAAAGAGATACGTCCTTCGTCCCATCTCTGGAGAATTCACCAATAAACTATACCAACACACGAACTGTGTGGAAAACTTTAAGCAACTTTTGAGATGAAGGAAGTTAGAGGGGACATCAAATGCTTTCAAACCAACCAAATTGTACCACGAGCAAAGAGCGTGGCCCACGCCGATTGGTTGTTTTAGATCACGTGCTGGACGTGGCCAGCATTGATTGGCTTCTGCAGCGAGACTGAGAAAGGCTCGTTTCACCGGACGCTGTTGGGAGAAAAATATAAACAAAATTATATATCGTGATTCTCATTTTTTGGACGTAATTTTCAACATTTTCAAACCAGTTTAAGCATAAACAGCATTTCAATGAAACATGTTAATTATAAAGCAAATGATACGGTTTTTTAAAGCTTGGAATTGGAATTAAGGGATAGTCGGTTGCAGAGTTACGCTGTGATCAAGCTCTGAATTCTCCTTGCGATATCCTCTTGTTATTTCATTGAACTGAATATTGCATTGTGGGAGAAAACAATTCAATTTTTTGCCGGGTTCTTTTTGCATCAGAAAAAGTTGCCAAGAAATTGCGGCTTTTAAACACGTGCCCGAAAAGCTTAATCATAAAAGTAATCAACGTTAACAATATCCATTGGAATGGAATCAAGAAATACGGTCTGCTGACGTTCGATTTCTCGTTGGACGAAGGCATTCGGGATTTGCAGCCATTTTGTGGGAAGCGTGTCACACAATTGTTGAAAGATAGCTTACAACTCAAGCTATTGTCGTTGTCATAATGTTGTATGGAAAAGTATATAATATATTTATATGTACATTGGTACTCCTAAACTTTTATATTGCTGATGTTTTGTGTCGCGAAAGGAAAGAAAAATGCCCAACATGCAAAGATATCGTGAGCGCTTTTTATAAGGTGAGTACAAATTTTGTAGTTTTTGAATTTGAACTAATTTTAAATATTTGATAGTTTTTGATACGACTTTTGTGACTAACCTAGCCCATTCGATTCAACTTCAGTGCATGTTCTTCATTAACAAGTGTAGTTGTGTAACACAACATCAATTTATTAGTTTTAATGTACTATAAGTAATTATTGCTTATTAGAGATTATTAATCACCTGGCTTAAACTACAATCACAACATTTGATAACCTGGAAGTAAGTAAAATAAAAGTGAATAACCTCCTAGCCCTGACCCTGATAAGACAAAAACGATATTTTACTTCAAATAAGGAAAAGAGAAGGGTAAGCAATAGCTAGATACTCTTATAGTAAATTGGAATCTAGCAGGCTAATTCATGGAACTGAAGGCATGGCCTAGGTATTTCTTGTCTGGCATGTGAGGGAATCCCCTTAGTTTGAAACATTATCTAGCATAAAGATCTATCTGACTCAATATAATCTACATTCAATTAGAACATAGCTAGCAATTTTTCGCGCACTTTTTATATGGCACAAGCTTGCATCTAAATCGCAATAGACGCTCGCCCATCTAACATCTATCGAGTTATGGATGCACTTGGGAAGTTGGGAGAGCACTCGAGAAGCTAGAGAAGCACTCGGCTTCGCCTCTTGCCACTCAAACAATTCTCTCGTCCTCTCCCAACTTCCCGCATGCATCCATAAGTCGATAGACGCACGCCAAGCATTGACCAATTCTTAAACAGAATATAGGATCTCACTTGTTGCCCAAAAGTCTTTAATTAAGACTTCAGGAGTTTTTCCACCTAAACTTCAGATCTCAGTTTATAATTATTGGCTAAATTACAGAATACCCCCTCTCAAGTTAATTAAGTTCATTTACATAATATAATAGAATATATTACTATTTACCAAACAAGTAGATAGCACTTTTTGTGCATTCTGATTAGACCAGAAAAAGTAGATATCCACTGCTATTTATTTTTTAGCATTCATGTGTGATGATTAATGCACCCATTTTCAGAAGCAATTGTTTAATATCCTTCAACAACTTAACTAATATAACCAGTTCATCCTTGACTGTATGTTCACCTGTGTGTTTAGGGTCTAGAGAAAACAGCTAAAGCCAATTTTGGTGGTGGAAATACGGCCTGGGAGGAACGAGCTCTGGGGACATATGCAAAGAGGTATGGATACAATTTTCCAAACATAGATTTGGGGGACCGTAGGATTTGGCAACCACCCAAGGAGTAAGCCACAATGGGGGGACCTTGAGGCATGTTCTGCTGGTAAATTCTGAAACATTTTGCTGTGGAGAATTAAAATAACTGAATTTATTATATGATTGACTGATTTTGTGCACTGTGATTGGTCATTTCCAGGTCCGTAAGCAGCCGTATGGACCGCTAGCTCTCGATCACCTTATCAAAACAAGTCTGAATAATCAACAAAGCCATATAATAAACATCTTATTAGTCTCGTTTGCTTGGTCTGTATGGCAAGTTATGGAACCTCGTTTTTTCCTTCCTTGTTTTCATAAAAGGAAGGAAAAAAAACAGTCCATAACTTGCCATACGGACCTCGCACTCGGCTAATAAGAGGTTATTGTGTATAAACTGTAAATTAAAATCCAGACTATCAACGCAGTAAATCAGTACAACTTAAAGTGTTTTTAGCCAAGGTTTTTTTGAAAATCAAATCAAAGTATCTTTCTTAAAATATGTGACCGTCCATGCGAAAACCTGTATTTTCACTCTGCGAACGCGGACGCGTTTTTGCCATGAAAAACAAA
>JAOBRG010350276.1:0-13515 GCA_027574985.1 Umimayanthus nakama | reverse complement strand
GGCATACCATTCCTCAAATTTTCCCTTAAGGAACTGTTTAGCCGGCTCATTTACAGTCAAATCCAATGGCTGAAAGTGGTTGGTCATGAAAAACTTAGGCCGGAAAAATTTTCGGACGACACAAATTTCGGACGCCAAAAAATTTCGAACGGATTAGTTTTCGGACACTATCTTGGTCCGAAATTAAATCCGTCCGAAATTTATTGAATTTAATGTATCCGACAGTCAGTGTATCGGGACGGTTTGTTCTAGTTGATACGAAGTCGTAGACATCAGGATGCAAGCAGACATCGGCTACAACAGCAACCGCTGACCGAACAATCAACGACGAAAAGTCGTAGCAAAAAAATATGGTGGGTGCATGTTTACAAATTAACTGTCTTTCTTTTTTTGTGATCTGTAAACTGTGTTCACCTACAAATAATCTGTACGTTTTTCCCGATGTTTTAGGCTGAGAGAAAGGCTGTGAACAAGTATTATCCGCCCGATTGGACTCCCCAACAGGTTGGAAACTAGTCCAAATCAAATTGTTTATAATATACTGCAATTTTAAAAACTGTCAATGTTTTAGTTTTATAGAAAATTATGCACTTTTGAACAAACGCCATAACACTTAAACTTCAACATGTGTCTTAAAAAACCAAGTTACTAGTAAACTAGTTCAAACAAATGTAGACCCCCAGCTTGATTTTGGCCATCCACATATCGATAAGAATCAACCGATTGAAGTTTTTAAAATTTGCCTTAGCCAGGGATATTAATACGGGAAACATATGTAGCTGTAGATGAACTGGTCGATTGCAGATCACTACCAATGGATAAAGGAAAACCTTCATCTATTTTTAGCGAAAAATCATTTGAAAAGTAAATGCTGTCGATATGATTTTTGATTTTAGGTACGCATGTGGTAGTTATTGATTGAAAGGTATCCCTGCGTGGGACCACGAGTCCCGTTTGTACCTCTGAACCCTTTGATAGTCTTGCTTCCTTTTTTTGTCTTTCCGAAAATTGTTTATCTTATTTTGGTGTCCGTAGTAAGACTCTCATTAAAGTTGACAAAACAGACGTATACACCAGTCAATTTAATTTTTTACTCGTGGTTTAAGTTTGGGTTCCATTTATTTTTTATTTTTTTTCTCTCTTCATGTCACGATTAGTGATTCAGTCCAGTGACTGCCATATTTAAGATTTGTCCCCGGTCCCATGCAGTCAGTGCCCCTGGTGGTGATATGATAAGTCAGAATGCCCCAATTGTTTTTCCTTTTTCTCATCACACAATTTTATTTGTGATAGTGGAGTTCAGATGAAGGAAGTAGTTTGTGTGTTTTTTGACTTATTTGCCAAGTTTCTCAACAAGTTATTGTTTCCCTCATTACATACAGTTTACATACACATCATGCTTCAAGGGTTAAAATAACTGAATGCAACTTCACTTCAGTCTCCACTCGCACCACGAGTAAAGGCTTAATGAGCCTCTTGTTGGATTCAATGTTGATTATCAAGCTCACTCTTAAGGATTAAATTTTGTTGATAGCAGTACATGAAGCTGGGATTTTAAAGAATATGAGAAATCTGTGCACATATTTGCCCTGTTAAACTAGTTGGAATCGATAGAGTGGCAGATAAATAATACTGACACTGAACACTTAAATTATTTATTTATTAGTTGATTTCTGACACTGTATTATTAGGGATCAGTCAACAAATATGTTGGCCAACATCCCCTGCGAGAGAGGGCCAGGAAGCTCAGCCAGGGTATACTCGTTATCAGGTACACACAATTTTAATTTAATCAAGCTGTGTTGGGTTTCTTCAAGGTTTAGGTTGATGAGATTCCAACATCAAGACTTGTACATTTCTGTTGAACAATGTAAACTTTGTGTTTAAAAATATGTGAATATTTGGGGGTCTCCTGGTAGAGCCGCAGATTAATTAACTCTTTTTATAGGTAGAAGGATTTGAGGGAAGTCAATTTTTGTCCAAATACCTGTCCCTACTGCAGTTCAGAAGTGTGGTCTTTCTGACTCTTTGTGGATTTGCCTACTGTTTATATGTGTTGCATGCATATCACTATAAAACAAAAATGTACAGTGTATGCATATCAGTAAAAAATAAAAAAATAATTGGATAACTATATAATTCTAAACTTTTTGTTAACTATTACAGATTTGAGATGCCATATAACATCTGGTGTGGAGGTTGTGGTATTCATATTGGAATGGGTAGGCAAGAGCAATTTAAACAAGGCTTGTCCATAATTACATAACTATAAAGACTTGGTTCTATCTTCTGTACAGCATCTATAACTAACCCCCCCCCCACTCCAACCCCCCAAAAATGTATGTTAGTCCCTCCCCTAAATATAAGCTGTAGCAAAAATCTTAAGGTTTCCAGTTATATCAGAATAGTGTAGTACATAGTTTATGTCCAAACAATTAGTACTGTATGCCCCCCCCTCCCATCCAGAAAATAAACCCATTACCAGTAAATGTGTATGAAAACCATAAGCTCAAGAGGTTGCAAGTGTGTTTGAAGATTTTCATTATCTCAAATTTGCTCCTCCAAAATATCAGGTCAACCAAACATCTTATCCAAGACATATCTATAGAATCACAGAGGAAACCAGAGTAGGCAAAATATTTGGATGATTAACTCATTCAATTAGTTCCATCAATTTTAAATTCATTATCTTTTTTTTCTCCCTACAATATCAGTTTAAAAGAAGCTGACTGCTTTCAAAATTATGAAAAATGTGATTAGCCCTTGCAGTCGATTAGTTAATAACAAATGCTGTTAGCTGTACATACATGGCAAAGAGATTTCATCTATTCTTACTGGTTCCTCAGCAGTCTCGATTGCTGGTAACACCCACGGATCTAGACATTATGGATTACTGTTAATGACCTGTCTGCAGAACTGGATGTGAGAAATAGGGACTTTCCACACACAATAAAAAAATTGTTAACCTCAAACATTCTGTCTTTAAGAGCATATAAAACTTCAGCCTTGGCACTTTGAGCTTGGTCAATACAGCAATTAAGACCTCAGTTTGATGTTTCCTGTAAACCTCACTTCTGGTTTATAAGTAGAATTATAAATATTTTGGGAGTGAAGGTTTTAAACCTATTGCAGTCTTAAGTTCCCTACTTGTACTCTATTGACCCATGATTATTTTTAAAATGTAAATAAACTGTTGTCTTCATCCCATTTTTAGGGGTCAGGTACAATGCTGAAAAGAAAAAAGTGGGAAACTATTACACAACACCAATTTACAGATTCCGAATGAAATGTCATCTCTGTGACAATCATTTTGAGATTGAAACTGACCCAAAGGTTAGCTGAGCGTTCGCTACATATACTGACTTAGAACCCGCTGTAGTTGTAATTCGATACACTGCAATAACATGCTTTTTAAATACTCAGTTTCATGTTGCTGGAAAAAGCCTTCTAATCAAGATTTGGATTATGGAGGACCATCATTTAAGGTTTTGGAGTAACAATGATGGTGTAAGAGATAATGGCAATTGTAATTTAATGAGAATAAGTTATAATAATAATTAATAACATTAAAAACATTATTAGTATTATAACTAAATTAAAATGATGTAAATATGTTGTACACTATATTGTTGGTGACTCAATATGCTATAGCAATGGAAAAACAATAAACTTAAGGTAGCAGATTTTAAAATCTATTTATTTTAATCCTGTTTGAAATTAAAGAACTGTGACTACGTGATTGTAAACGGTGCAAGGAGGAAGGAGGAAAGATGGGAGCCATCTGCAACTGAAAATGTGCAAGCTTCAGGTATTGTTTGACCTCTAGAGGACTCTTCAAGGTGATGGGAGCTACTTAGGAAAGATAAAAGACAGGACTGTAATGATCTAAACTGGGAATACACAAACCTTACGCAAACTGAATTTTATCATCTGCTAACTGACTCCTTGAGGGAGGGGTGGTGGTGGAGGTAAGGGCACCTGGCCAGGGTGATGTTAGGGTTGAAATGGAGCTGGTAGTCGGAGACTTGGTAGCCTTCTATAACCGAGAATGTTCTTGAAGGTTTCAGATTACAGTTAATCTGTAACAGACGTATGAGAACTTGTAGAGAGAAAACCTACGGGGACCAATTTAACTATTTTACATGAAAGCCAAACTTCCACTTGAATCATTTAGAGGAACTATTGGAGTTTTCAAGCATATTGAAAATGGGAATGGTGTGGTTGTTTGTTCAGTTAACTCAATATTTGGCACAAATAGAAATATGTTATTTCTGATACTATTTGCCTTGCGCTAGTTAGTCTTCCTCAGTCTTTTCCAACATACATGTACATGCAACAACAATAACAATATTTTTGTTTTGTCACATTACATGTGAGTACACAAGCTATGCCAAAATGATATTACAACACAAGGTATTTAGATGGATGCTCAACTGGAAAGCTCGCAAAAAGATTGCCGAGGTGTTACATGTGTTTTAGTGAAGGATGTTATCGAATGGATATTTTGATCAAAACTCAAATGTTTGAGAATATGGTACGGCCTAAAGTTGTATTGGGATTGTTCACAATGATTTGTAGCGATAGAAGTGTCTCGCATTACAATACTAAAATTTATGGATTTGGTAAAAAAGCCTTTAACAGAATTTTTAAACAAGACATAAAGTGGCAAGTTGCAGCTCTTTTCTGCACGCCTCAAAGAACCAAAACCAAAACTCAAATTTTTCAACTACGACAAATTGCAAACTCGGCGTGCGTAAGAGTCTTTTCGTTCTAAACACTTGCATCAACGGTGTAGATATAGAAAGAGCGGAGTTTCTTCTTGCATCGGAATTTAGAAGCCTTAGGCCATCTTGACTGCTCAAACTTCGCAATATTTTGTGTTGAGATCAGTTTGAACTTCGCGCTGTGACTCAGCAAGTAAGAAATAGGATGTGTTCAGTCCACAAGTCTGACGTGTCCCTTTTACATCGGATTTTCTTGTTGGAACTTTTACTGAACTGTTGTCACAGTTGGTTCTTGTACTTATCTTGCCTTTTTCTTCACCTGCAGACAAGGAAGAATCCAAGAAACTGTCTGCAGATGCAATGTACAGACTGGAGCATGGTGTGGAAGACAAGAACAAGTTAAAAGCTGTCGCTCCTGTTCTAGAACAACTTAAGGTACTCACCTGACTGGGTATTCAGTCCAGTGGCCAAAGTGACTTTTCGGAAATTAACGCAAAATTAGCTGATAAAAACGAATTGGTCACTCATTTTGTTCAAAAATGCTTAGAAACGGGCATAATGAGCAAAATGTGGTTTTAAATGAGTTTTCGGAAGCGCTCGGAAACCGCGCGGAAATCGTTCGGATTTTTATACTTGCCATGAAAACAGCTAAAGATGGCGTGAGCGGAAGTGATTTTGTCTGAGAAGATTTTGCTCGTTTCTCATTGTTTAACAAACAAAATGGTGCTTTTTGGTTTGCTAAAAGCATAGCAATTAATTTTAGTGTCCAAGTTGTTTCGATAGATCCTTATGTAACTTCTTGCAGGGCAGAAAACTATACTAGTTCGGAGTTCAAGAAAGTTCAAGTCATCTTTGCAGCATGCAGGCGCTCTGTTCAACTCGTAGCGATCGCTTTAAGCAAACATCGCTAAGCAAAGTTTGTTTAAATGATACAAATCGCATATTGTAGGACTTTGTTCTTTTTTAAAACAACTTCTAATTCAACTATTGATGTTTAAACATCCAGAAGGCTCAGCAACTAAGGATTCCCACTGACTTTGCCAAACAGCAAAACACAGTTTCAAATATTTACTTTTGCGTAAAGAAATTTTAGAACAAAACCTGATTCGTTGAATGTTTTAGAAGTCTGCCAAACCCGCACAATCAAACAACACTATCTCAAGGTTTACATTGGTTTGATAAGAACGCTACAAAAATAAAAAAAACTCGTTGTATATTAAACTAAATATATAAAGATGATACTTGCAAGTTTTCGGCTAACTTTCAGTACACTGTCCACTGCAAAAAGTGTCAAGAGAAGGACGCGTTATTTCATGAAAAATTCTTACTTTCTATATTAAGGTTACCGTTCACCTTGAGCGGTGTTTTTAGTTTTCTGTACGTAACTCCGTTAGTACGCATCGGACACCCACAAACCTGTTTAGCAATGGAAAGCTCAAGAAATTATCTAAATGATGGCGAAAACGTTGTTTAAAAATTTTGGTATATAAATGAATGCGAGCATCATAACTCAAACGGTTTGTTTCATTTCTAGATGTCAATGCGGCTGTCAGTTTCAATTTCAACCATTTGTAGTTTGTTTGTGAGACTCAGCACAATTTTTACTCTAATTACGTCCTGGCGTATTTTGATTGAAGTCGTATTTAATTTTCCGCAGACATTAAAAAAAAATCCCCGTTTACAGTATAGATACAAAACTGCACTGAATACAAACTACTGCACTGAAGCGGAATTTCAAAATTCGCCAGGACAGTTTTCGTCTTCGGCTATTATTTTATCAACTTGCCAAATTTGACGGCATGAAACCAAAAATTGAGGGAGCATTGATCCTGTACATTTGCGTAGTTTGAGCCAAAAATGTCTCGAGAAATTCCCTCCTAAAGTAAACCGCGCGTCATACAATTTTACTTCCGGTAAAATCTTTCGTTCGTCATATCTCTCAAACTATTAGACGTATTAAAAAACATTTTTTCTTACTAGAAAAGTTTTTTCATGTATATTTATGTTTAACGAAAATCTCATTTTCGAAGTTTTGATCTGTTCCAACATGAACGGTAACCTTAAAACAGAGTTGCAATTGCAGCGGAGTGAGAAGTTTGAAGGATCCAGATAATGAGACATAAAGACTCAAAAACTTTTACTTCTGGCAGTTTTTGGAATTCGTTCCTTGAAATCTTCTTTTAGCTCTGCATCGACTTCAGTCTTCGCTTATTCGGTACTGCCATTTTGAACCGGTTTTTTTGTTTGATACCAATCTTATACGTTTTCTGAAGTGGCATCTAAATTAAGATAAAAACGTATCATTGCCAGTTTTAACTAAGAAAATCAACAGGCTACATTCCACATTAACATACTTGTTCAGAACAAGTAAACAAGCGCATATCGCCTACCAACTCGAAGAAACTCCGTAGCCACTTCGCTTGTCTTTGCAAGAGATAAAACTGAACACAACTGGAATCAAGTTGACTTGACTGGACCAGCTGCTGATTCGAGCATAAATGGTTTTTCTCCCACCTACTAATCATTTAATAAATAGATACTTCTCGTCAAATTGTGTGCCCGAGAAATGACAGTTTGTTTCAACAGAAAAACTCTTCCAAGTTTTCCCGCCGCTCAAGCCGCTCGAGAAGCTCAAACCGTAAGCAATTTTTTTCCGAAGATTACGTCACTGGTGGAACTTTTCTACGTCACTGGTAGAATTTTTCTAGTCACTGGTAGAACTTTTTTGTCGGAAATCTTCGGAAACGCTTGGATTTTGCTTATTTTTGCATACCTCTAAGTATCTTTGGACAGAATGAGTGGCATGTTCGTTTTTCTCAGTAAGTTTCACGTCAATTTCCGAAAAGTGACTTTGGCCATTCGAGTACCCCTTTCAAGACATTGTGATATCATTAGTCTTCTTATTCTAACATGCCATGTATTTAACGTACTGTTTTCCGGCAGGATATGAAGTCAGTGTGGAGGGACGACTTCTCAGCGAATCAGCTTCTGAGAAAGAAATTCAGAGAAGAAAAGAAAGAATTGAAGGCAGCGGAAGCAACGGATGATGCTCTTAAACAGCGAGGAGCGCTGGGTCTGCCACTGCTGCCCGAAAGGCTTGAGGACGTTGAACTGGCCAGGAAGATCCGCTATCACAGCGAAGGTAAATAGGCAAAGGCTTTGTGTTTTTCAACAACTTGTTTCGAACAGAAATTAAAATATCATTGACTTAATTCGCTTATATGTCGAGCGATAAGTATGGTATCGATCTCTCAACTCCCAAACAAACTGCCAACAGAGGTTCCAACTCTTGGGGACCAAAAAAAGGGAACTCATGATTCACGTAACACGCGCAATCCCACCCTCCCCTCCATGATACACAGTCAAATGTCTACGCACACACAGACAGGAGCATAGGGACTGGGGATGAGAAAATAGCGGTTTTGCTACAACATACAAGAGATTTTCATTGTTTCGCGTGTTGGATATTTGTCGCATAAAGCCACTAGCTTTTTGAAAGGTTCACCCAATTTTTGAATTATGTTTCAGATCCCGCGAACAATAACCTGAAGTTGAGGATAGTGCTGAGCTGTACAAGAAACTACAGCAAATGTGTTGCACAGCTCAGCTCTAGCCTGGACTTCGGGTAATTGTTCAAAATCGCAACTCGATAGTGGACTTTTCAAAATACGGAAATTTGTGTAAAAAGGGGGGGGGGGGATAGCACTCAAAATAGGAGATTCCTCAGAACGGTTTCTGTGCCAACTTCATCTCTTTTTTATTATGAATATATATACATAAACTGTATTTCAATATATATGCACTGGTACAATATCGCTGTTATTCAGGAGGGTTCTGCTTGTGGTTTAAAACTACATGTAGTTAGATGAATGTATGCTGATTACCAACCGGTAGTGCTATTACATGTAAAGAGTTCAAGGAACTTGTTTTGGCCAGCTTAAGTGGGAAGGTCCATGGCACGCTCTTACACTTTTTTTTCCCTAGCTGTTCAAACTCTCGCGCTTCTGCGAACAGATCTTTGATCATTGAGCAGGGCTGTTCTGGCCAGAACCAGTTCTGAGAACTCGTGCATTTGAGAACTGACAAGTCGGACCAGAAAAACGGAAAGTGCTTAGAAACCTTAGAAATACAATCCAATTTTTCCCCAATTTTACAACTTTGTACCTATTTTTTATGTTTTATGAAAGGCTACGAGGAGCATCGGATGAAGAGGCGCCATGAGATATCGAACAAACCGCTTTTTGAAGCCAAACGATTTTGGGCCAACAACAAACAAAATGAAACGAACGAACTCAAGCACAACCTACTTGAAAAACGACGCAAAATGCAAATTTCTAAACGTTCAGCAGCTCTCTCAAAGATAGAAAGTGACATGAAGAAATATGGAGTATTGGCTCGACACAGAAAGAAATCTGATCCTGAAACCGATAGTAGTGAGCCGAGTACTATTAGCTCCAGCCATGTGGAGAACAGCGATGAGGAGATAAGTAGCTCAGAACAACAGTCAGCTCAACCTGCTTCAGTAGAATCTATGGTAAGCACAACTACCAGTAGCTGCGAATCCGACAGTTGCAAAGTAAAAGGATGTGATAAGAAGACCCTAAGTGCTGTACAGACTGATGCATTTGCTTCGAAAAGTTCGGCTACGACTAGCTTCACAGAGAGTTGTACTGTCTGTAGGGAACACGCTTCTGATGGAGTTTCACCGATAATGCAAAACAAGTCCTTATATAATCAGGATCCTGATACAACGGAAAGTAGGAAAGGTCTCGGCATAACCAAATGTACGCATGTCCCCACTAAACAGGCCAATTTGTGTAGCGGCTGTTCTTCTGACATTTCTTGTAATGTAGGCAGTTTAACCTCTGTCAGTGCCTTGAATTCGTTACGTGGCGAGTCGGTCAGAAAGGACGGAAGTCACGCAGACAGTTCATTGTCACTAATTTCTCACTCTTTAGTGTCATGCGAATATGATGATTCAAGTGACAGCTCAGTATAAAGCTATAACTAACGCATGATTAAAAACGTGAAGTAATATGTTAGTGTCGTAGATCTGTTGGACAACTGCAAGTAGCGAGCAATGACAGATCACAGTGGAATTCGGGCTAGAGGAGGTTGAGCAAGGGAGTGTTGAAGAAAGTTCCTTGAATGTATCGAAGTGCTGTATGTTACAAATAAGTTGTCTAGTCTTGAACGAAAAAGGATAGTGATTAGGTTAAAAAGAAGTTTTTCGTGACGTCAAGGGATGGAGAGAACTCCGAATAAAGAAATGGAGAAAATTGGAGACGAGTCTGATATGCTTGCAATTTCAGGGCCGTTAAAAGCTACTTCAAAAATAGGTAAACTCTGCCAAGCTACTTAGCCTTTTTTTTCTGTCCGTGCATGTACGCGGTCATTAACTTCCAGATTAATCTAGGTGACCTCACAGAGATGAACTTCTCTCAACCATTCCTCTCGATGACGTAACGGAAACCAATCGTACCCATGCTCCAAATTATACCAATAAACAAAATTCTATGCCTTTAGCTCAAAACATTGAATTTAAAAAATGACTCGTTTCAAATTGGGACCTAATGTTCCATGAGTACCGGTACTTGCTGTTCGAATACATAGAATTAAAACCAAAAATTCGCTACAAGCATTGAAAAAGTGGTTACTTTTAAAATGGCTTAGGAAACCAACAAAAGGAAGTTATGGTCGTCTCCAGGTGAAAGGATCGTTACTGTCACAGAATTTTTCGTCAAGCGTATGGATGTGGTTGTAAGGTCAAAGTAGCTATATTAAACCCAGTTACGTCATAGACTATGCACATCACTATATAACAACAGAAATACTCAAGGGCCTACCACGGTTAATACTGAAATGCAATTATTGCAGAAATTTTTATTATATACTTTGAATGTCCCGAACGACTATATTTGTGAAAGAGCAGACTACTGTTGCAAAACTTCTAAAGGCAGCGTTGGCATAAATCCGAAACGAGGTCCACTCCGTTAAGATACCATTCTGGTTCCATTTTGAGTCTATGTTCGTTTACATTGTAAACTTTTCAAATCTCATTTCAGTAAGAACCATTCCTGAATGCATTCATCACGGTAGTCGTACTGTAAAGCTCGTTTTAGGATGAAATCATGCCACACGTTCCATAGATATCCTTTTAAGGGGGTACAGAATCAAGCAAGTCAATTGGTTGTGCAGATCAGCTGATGGTATTTAAAGTTTGGTGAGAAGGAATTATGCATGATTCGGTCGTGCATTTTGAAATCATTAAAAGCTCGCAACTGTTTACTCTTCATGCTTGACTTTTTATTCAATCTTAAGAAGGACGTTGATGTGAGTTTTGAAGGAAAAAAGTTGTTTGCTCCGTTCCATCTCCTTAAACGGAGACATTTACGTTGCCTTCCTTTTGAAACAGGTCTTGATTTACAGTAGCTTATGTATTATTACCTTTCATGCACTTTGTAGCTTTTAAGGCTAGTGACTGGTGTGTTCCAGTATTTCAGGGCCTTAGAAACTGTTGTCATTAGGTGTGAGGAATTAATAATGGGATCTGCATCTGGGTTGTACACTAACTTTGATAATCGCACCGGGAACGATGCAAGAACAGCGAAAGTGCTCCTAGGAGAAAAAATATTTTTTAACTCTCACTAAGAAACCAACATTAAGGCAGGTATATCATATGATGTAGTTTTAAAGGAAGCAGTTGAAATGTGTTTGCTTTTCTTTTTACTCTTCAGTGATTATTTTTCTTTTGATTAGTTCATGCTTTATCAGGAACATTTTCAATATTATTTCGTTTGCTTCGAAACAGGTTGGAAGGATCTAGGCTCGTTGGCATGTCAAGTAATCAAAAAGCCAACATTGAAAATTCTAGCGTTGAAAATCTTTTATCATTGATCATACCAGAATCTCGACATTCGATGCTGATGATAAAATGAATTCCAAAAAAAAGAAACGAAAAATAATCTACAATTGTAGTTGTTTTAAAAACAACTATTTTTGTTTTAACCGTATAGTTTTCGTAACGATAATCCAATAAAGAAAATTAAGAAGCGCTGGTTCTTTTTTTAAAAAAAACCTGCTAAATTCTGGTCAATCTGTTTAAGAATATTTTATATCCTAGCTATTGTAAATCAGAAAATCGTCGCCTTATCTTATTCTGATTTTAGGTCTTTATAAATTGCTACTTTTTCATCTTGCTTATGTTTAATTATTTTGGTTTCTAACGAACACCCCGGTCATTCTTTCTTTTGGTTTCTCAACGACAGTTCATTTCTAGTTTCGTTGGCATATTACTTTGTACTTTCGATTCAAAAGCTTCTTAATCCTTTGTCGCAACCGCCGACTTTGAATTGAATACACAATCGGGTTGATGCTACTCGTTAGCAAGAAAATCAACATTATACCCAACACTCTTTCTGATGAAAGGCGCTGTTCCTCAGAAAGTATGATGGAAATAAGTAAGGACACTCCAGCAAGCCATGTGATGTTGTATGCAACGGTTGCTGAAAGGAGAACCTTTGTAACTTTTCGTCGGGAGGCGAGCAGAACAGTATTAGCTCTGCTATTCACTTCTTTCGAGTACCACAAGTATTGCAAGATTTTCTTGTAGGAGTGTACAATTATAAATGTTGGTAAGAAGGAGGCAATCACGTACATAGTTACAACCGAAGCTGGTGCACTATCCTCTAAGTGACGCAAACAAGCAACGGATTTACCACTTGTTTTGTTAGAAGATGATTGGATTAAACCAAAAAAAAATGGTATATAGCCAACGAGGGCGAGAATCCAAGTGCCAAGAATAACCATGCGCAGTTTCTGCCTTGTCATTATTGTTCTGTATCTTATGGGTTCCATAATTGCAAAACGGCGTTCAATGGAAATCAGAGCGAGAGTAAATATGGAAGTCTTTGTGGAGACGTCAAATGCCGAGAAGAGTGTCTTGCACACGATTTCTTCAAGACGCCCATATTGTAAATCGTTCCTGTAAAGTTTGAGGTTGTACATTGTTTGTTCGACATAGAAAAACGTAGCCAGTACCCCGATTGTTAAGTCTGCTACCGCAAGATTCAGCAAAAGATAGTTAAACACATTCCGCATTTTCTTTGAGAACACAATCAGTTCACACACTAGAGAGTTTCCAATTAAAGTTGACACAATCAGCAGGAAAAACACACTCTGGAATACAATGATTTTTGCCATTGTAGGATGTGCATTTCCTGAAGAATCTGTTCCATTAGTTTGGCTTTCCATCATGACGATACTTGCTTTGTATGTTCGTGTACTTCTTCCTTGTAGAAAACCACAAATGCGTTCAGGTTGAAAGTGTTCCCTCTAATTTGTGAATTTAAATAGAAGACACTGATTGACTATGCTATTTCGGGCTGCCAAAACCAACGTATCACTTCATTGCAAACAAATCTAAAAGGTGGTGCTTCCATCTGGTGTGCTTGATATGATTGAGCATAACAAGACTTCAGTTCCAATTTAAGGACCAAGACAGTGCTTGCTGTCCTTTTCTCAACAGGGAAATTGATGGAGCACAAACATATTTTTCCAGAAAGGAAAACACCAAATATTTAAAGCAATTTTTAAAAGCCATAAAACCTGTTAATATGGATCGATAATATTTGAAGATTTGGTATTGTCATCCTGTGAACTCGTGAGTGTGTGTAAAATGAATATAATCTATACTCAGTTCAATGCAAATAGTCGGGGAAGTCCTTGAAATTGAATGATATCAAAGCTCTTGTAATGAAGTGTGACATCTGAACTTCCCTTTTTTATATAC
>JAOBRG010350265.1:0-13516 GCA_027574985.1 Umimayanthus nakama | reverse complement strand
CACCGTTGCAAATTACAGTAAATATAAGGAATCACCGAGTGTGTAAATTTCATGACAGTTCGCACTGTTAGATTTGTTTGCCTGTGATTAAACAAATTGATGTTCGTTCGTCCGTCGCTGTTGACGAGACCAGGACAATCACGAGACAGTTAGGGGTGGTGTTTTATGTGACTTAATAAACCAATACGGGCACGGAACGTCCTGAAAGAAATTACCAAGTTATCAAAGAAGGTTTTCTGAAAAGATTAGCAAATAATAACACCGAAACCCACCGCAACCCACCACAACCCACCGATCAATCCGTTTCTATGCGAGAAACAGAGTCGGCTCGGCTGGAACTAGAAGAGCGACGCACCAAGCCAGGTCACTCGCGTTCGAGAGTACGGCCGCCCTTCTACCTGGGAAAACCTGGCTTACACTTTGGCTTGCCTACCCGGGTCATTGCCTTGGCCTAATATAGATCAGTCACAGCCGAGCTTACGCGAGCGGTATAATTGGAAAAGAAAATAGAGCCAAATTGAATCGGAGCCTGGCTCCAACTGACAAAGTTGTGTTGCACGTATGCTATGTTGGAGTCGATTATTGAATGCTTGAAGGAATACAAAAGTCTGTTTGAACTCAGAACTGAGACGGCTAACCGTTAACTTAGTCAAACGGGGCATTTTTTTTCTCATCAATTCATTGGTCTCGGTAGAGAAACCACTATTCTAAACGTGCGTTTAGTTATAACTATAAGTCATCAAGAATCTCGGGAACGTTTTTATTACACTGTGAAAAGCTGCGTACGTTGACAAAAAAGAAGAAAATATTCATAACTGCCGTTCTTTTTTTCGAAAGTTCTTCGGCTTTTACCAGGCGGACTTTTTCGGCCCGTGTGTGTACGCGTGTGTGTGTGTCAGTGGGAGGGGGAGGATCTGGAGGGGAGGGGAGGGCGGCGTTCGCACCCATCGCACCCCTCTGCATTACGCGCCTGTATTTGAACTCCCAATAAGTTGTGAAAGAGAAGACTCCGGTATTTAATGCTGGGTACAAGCTTTATTTGAGTACAGTTTGAAAGTGTCACTAACTGAGTAAACTGGCTTTCAAAGACCCATGTACTGCGAAATGTGGTGCTCCTTCATCACGCTAAAAAGGTAAAATAATTAGTATTAGAATTTGCCAAACAAGTACATAGCAATTTACGCGCGCTCTGATTGGACAATAAAATGTAAATATCTGACGCTATCTATTGCTTTAGCAATCATGCGTGAAAATGTACGCGTTTTCTAGATACAAGGCAATCTTCACTCTTTTGGAGGAATTAAAGCTGATATTCTTCATATCTATTCACTGACTCCGAAACTACTTAATCAATTATCCCCCTCAGTATTGGTTCCTAGTGAAAAATATTCACTTCGCCGCTTAGCGGCTCGGTAGAATATACATGTAGTTCATTGTTCACAGGTCTCCAGTTCGGAGAATAATTTTTAACTTCCTTTTTAATAGGTAGATCACAAAGATAAAATTTCTTAAGTTGAATTTAATTAAAACGTAAGGTTTGTTTAAATAAAAAAAGTTTCTTTGAACGCCATTTTTGTGTATGTGTATCCATGCGGTATCGGTTTGTTGAAAAGTTATTTGGTTTTGTAAAGCTTGTGTGCAAGTGTGAGGATAAAACGAATGAGCGAAAACAAGTCATTAATTCAGTCATTTATTTCTAATTCTATGTGTCAACTTACAAGTAGGTAACTGATTTGTCTATAGTTTTTCTTTTAATAGTGTTAGTGATAGATGTAGCTCACCGTGTAAAAATGAACAATCTAAACTGGTTACTTACTAAGGTTCTGGTCTTTTTTATTCAAGAAACGGATTTCAGGTCTTTTAACCCTATCCAGTCGGGGCTGTTTTTGGCGCTAAACTGGCCGAGGGGAGCCGGGGAGGGGGTAGGCTAGGAAAACTAACTAGCCCAAAGTCTACATAGTTAAAAGCTTAATATAAAAATTGCAGCCATATAAAACTGAATTTTGTAAGATGTCGTAATGTTGTTTAAAATAGTTAAAAAAATTTACGTTAATAACATTTTTTTAAAAAAATTAAAAACTCTTATGATATAACGATCTAAAGTTTATAAAGTTTACTTATTAAAAATCTCCACTCTGTTAAACCAGAGCGACAAACTTGCCTATGTTTCTAAGGTTGTACACGTGTGTTCTCCGAACTCGCAAGAGTTATAGGGGCCCGATGGCAAGTCGATAAGTTCTAAATGGACTTCTCTCTCTTTATCTTTTTTTTTTCTTTTTGTAAGTTGGGTTGAGTATTTATATCATCTGAAGGCATACTTTTTGGAAAATACAGAACCGACTCAAATATTAAGCCCAATGTTTGGGTTTGGGATGAGGTTTTCCTTACCAGTTTTGCTGTTGTGCAAGGGGTCAGGTTTTACTTAAGTTTATTGGCAAAAAGTGTTGAACAGTTTCAAAACCAACTTAAATATTCTGGAGAAAATTGTGAAGAGCATCTTTTCAACAAAAAATTCAGTCTTCTTTATTACATTCTTTAAAAAGAAAATTGATACTGAGAGATAATTTTATCATCTTAGCTTTGCATATAGCATCGTTTTGGCATACATTTTTGTTTTGCTGCACAGTTTCATAAGTATAGTAGTTACTGTTATGCTATTATTTACTGTAATAAAAATAGTGAAAACAAATCACGTATCAGAGAAACTTTTCAAAATGTTTAATCTTGCAGAAAAGAATTATTAGAATAATTTATTAAAAATAAGAGTGACAACCTTGCACATACAAGCCCAACTTTTAAGGACTTGTACTTACTGAAATCCGAAGATTTACGACAATTGCAAACATCACAATTTATGTTTTTAATTAAAAACAACGGCAGTCCATGAGCAAACTTTTAAAATCTGTTTATACTAAAGTGTCAGATTCATGAGTAAAATACCAGATCATGTAAATCATTTCTTTTACTTCGTATAAGAACTAAGCTTCGTCAATTATCGATCAAATATCAAGGCCAATGACGTTCATCTTTTTGAGCATTGATATCAAAGAAAATTTAATTACTTTTTATTTACCAAATAACATAAGTCACATCTCATCTAAAATATTAGTTCAAACCTTAATTGCAGTTATATCTTTACATCTTGTCACTTTTATTTTAACCTTTTATAGTATCAGATGATAATACAGAAGGAAGACTGATTTTTCTAAGTACGCCTTACAGCTTCCTATCAATTAATCGCATAATTTAGTTTTTTTTTCTTGCTGCCGGAGCATTCGCGAAGGCTGCATTCATAGTTCACTTTTACTTCCGTTTCCTTTCTTTTTCTATATTTGGTTGGTTCGTCCTCGAAAACACGCGTTTCGGGCCACTGTTACACATGCGCTTCGCATGCACGCAAGAAATAATAAACAGCATGAATCGATCCTGATCCCGTGTCACGTCAGGTTGTCAGAGCGAGTTTAATTTAGAGAACAAATAGAGAAAAGAATTTTTTTGGTGTTTGACTTCGAACGTCTTGGTTTTTAGGAACAAGAAAAGAGACTTTGTTCTCTCTTGAGCACAGAGAAGTTGTTGCGTCAGTCCGCCCGCGCCGGTCACCTGATCGTCTTGCAGATGATCGCGCTTGAGCTATTTCAAAGGCCAGGAATGATCATCAAGGATCGGAAACTTTTTCCGCGCATTTGAAAGTAAAGCAAAGAGCAGCCATGGCTTTGTCTGCTCTATGTCATAAAGAAAGCGTTCCTGTTCACTCGTGGGCAAAATTGTCGTTTATCCGGCAAACACTCAAGTCTTAAGATTTCATTCATTTCCAACCAAACGCATGCTTCTGAAATGTGTACCCTGACTTTATTTACGTCCTGTTTAGTCTTTACCTTTTGTTTGCGTTAACTATTTCCTTCTGTGCTAGGTATTATAGTTTGCGTTTTAATCTCCTTCTGCGTTAGTTGTTACGTTTTACGTTACTCTAACCATCTATGTTACGTTTTGCGTTACTGTTTCCTTCTGTGTTAGTTATTACCTTTTTGGTGTAACAACGTCGACAGAAGAAACTGTTGAGTTTAAACAACTAGATAGTTTGGTTCCTTTATCACAGTTGGCTTGGATGTGAAGCAAATATCTCGACAGCATAACTCACCTTTTAAACAAGGACAAACCCTTCGCACAATATTATGAGTTACACCGCATTTGATTTCAGGTGGAACACCCTCATAGCCAACACAAACTCCTGCACCAGCTCCTTCTGTTATAACGGCTGGGCCGCTCGGAACTGCCCTCCAATTCTTCAGCATAACCAAGTTGCCCATTTTGCATTTTTTTCCAGTTACTAACTCGATTATTGCATGGTCTGTAAAAGTGTGTAGAAGAAAGAATGTTTTTCCACTTGAATTTATATACGGCTTCCTAATGTTAGTTATAAAATTCAATTGACTATATATCTATAGTACGTTAGGATTAGCTTAAAAATATCAACTATATCTAAATAACACTATTCAGACTGGGGGAACGTTTGACGCCACCGTTGCATTAAAAGACTGTTTTAGGGGCTGCTCAGAATTTATGTTGCGGGTTGGTACCGAAGAGAAAGGGGTTGGGTGATTCTTTTTTTGACTCACCAAAAGGTTGGGTAGTTCATTTTTTTACCATAAAATTTCCCTGATAAAAACAGTAAAAAATCTTTCAAACTTGTGAAAATTGAGAAGCAGGAAAGAGAGGGGGGATGGGCAGTTTGTATGATACAGAATGAAAAAATGAGTAGTACATTTGAAGTATAACTTTGTAAATTTTGTAGCATTATTTGTTGGGATTGGGTAAGAAAAAATTTACACAATTTGTGGTTGGGTAACAGGAAAATTTGCCCTCTCTTATATTTCTCTTCGGTGCCAACCTGGGGCATAAATTATGAGCAGTCCCTTATTTCTAAGCAGTTAGCCCTCGGACGACAAAGCTTTTTACTGTAACACACAAACCCAGGGGAGTGGTTTGGACACACCCCATAGACACGGGCCTAGAGCGTTTTCACTGATGGCTGCCATGTCGGTGTCTTTGTAACAAATGAACACTAATAACACTAATAACTTTCTAGTGTTTGTTACACCAACCCTGTTCTTTGTTTGTTGTGTCTTTTGGGATTGAGTGAAACGCTCTATAGATTTAGTTTTACGTGGCGCCAATTACGCTTACTTGTGAGCGTGTCATTAGGAGCGGTTCTGTTGATGTGTAGTATTGCGAGTGTATTAACAATGTTAACTAGAGCAACAGTTACTGTTAGAAAGGTTTTCACAAAAATTGACAGACATGAGCAAACAGTGTGGTTGGACAAGTTTTTGTGTTTTGCAGGAAAAAAAATGTGGTGGCTTGCAATGACCTAAATTTCTAAATTTTCATTCAAATGGTCTAAGACATGGCGGCTTCAGGACAAAACATTGTTAAGCCGCCAAAGTATTATTTAGAACTGTTACAATGTAACAACCCCTTGTCGCAGTTTGTATTAAACTTTTCCAAACAATTTATCTTTTTCAAGCAATTCAAAGTATGTAGGAAGCAAAAGCTTCCCGCAAAATTTTCTTCCTAAACAGTTTTGCAAGGAACCACAGCCTGCTTCGTTTAATAAGTTTTTGCTCAGAATCGTAGTAAAACAAGACTTGTTATTTAAAGTGCTCTTCATTAAACTTTAAGTTTCTCACTTGGAGAAGGTATTCCGTGTCCAGTCGCTGCACAAGTCTGTTTATGTCTTCTACACGTCGAATCGCACGATTCAGCTTTGTTACTCAGGAAGAAAGTAATACCTGAAATGTTTAAGAAATACAAATAAGCCTTGATTTTGCTCTAAGACAACGAGATACAAAATTTATGTGCTCCAAAATTTTTGCCGGTAAATAAATATTAAATCTGTATTTGCAAATCTTAAAATCAGTAAGTTAATGGAACTTCACCAGATGTTGCTTAATTTGTTGAAGCTTAATAATTCCACAAATTAGAACGGTTTCTTAAAGCTATGAGCAGAATTTGTCCCTCGTTACAACAAAAGGTATTCAAACGATGGCTCGTGACATAACGGATTAGCGCTCATGTGTTTTATCGAAGAATGACAATAAAACACTGCGTGCGTATAAAAAAACCTAGTATAGAAATAATATTAGGCTAAAGTTTTCTGTTTAGACGTCCTTCACATAAGGACCTGTTAAAGTAAGGATTTCAAAGATTTTTTCTATTGTAAAGCAAACGACTAAGCACTCTGTAGACGTCGAAAATAGAAAAAAAATTCAGTTGAAAGTTAGTAAGTGCGTAAAAACTGAGGATTTAACCTCAAAAACTGTGGCACTGGTAACACTTTTACAAACTAAAAATTAAACAAAGAATCTATCAGAATTTTGCGTTGGAAGGACATCGCAAGCCCTCCAAGTGTTGATCCTATACAAACTCCTGTAATTTATGTTATCACTAATGTCACAGTTTTTAATATATGATCCAAAAATTTTACGCGGTTTCTAGCTTCAACCTGATTTTTCCATATCTGTACAGTGAAGACAAAACAAATATACTTAAAATAAAATGTAAAACCGAGGTGAATTCCGATCCAAAGCATTTGAAAAAAGTAATTCAAATATAACAAAATGTGCTACGCAGCCATGCCCCTCCCTCGTCCCTTACCCAATTATGTGTACCATCCCCCTAGTTATAAACCAGTTCTTCTCAAGTCTATAAACTATGTTAAAAGCGTTATCAATACATATGTTCTAAAATCGTAACTGTTCACATTTGAGTTAGATTGAGCGCAATGTGTACCATCTTGTATAGCGTTGAGATCCACTGTGTTCATGCGTTCCGCTTATCTAAATTTTTGACAACCTACTTCTGGAGCATAAAGGATCACTGGAGAAATAGTACCTTTCTAGCTGGCCATTAGTTAGGCGTCCTAGACTGGTTTCCCCATACCCAGCGTCTTGTGATGCGAAATATACGGCTAATCCATCTAGCCTCTCACATGACAAAGACCGTTTGCAGTGGCTTCAAGCGCCATCCCCGGTAGCAACGCAGAACGCGGCGGATCTTGGAGAAACAACCCCGATAAAAAGACTTCGTCTTGGGCCATTCATTCATGATTATGAAAGGTACGCGACTTCAAAACAAAATCATCCAAATCCAACGCCACCAGTCGTCAGCCACGTGCTGCCAGCATGACGAGACCCAGAAAAACTAGCAGGACTCGGGTTTCAGATAGACAGAATGCAAATGGTTCCCATGTCGAGCTTCATTTACGACTCCGCCATTACATGGTTTCCATCTGAAGTGTTAGAACCCTAACCCAAATTGGCAAATTGGAAGAACTGATAGCTAGTGCATCCAAAGTACCTGAAGATATCCAAGAACACAGATGGCATTCTAACTTAACACTGGAGCCAGGAAAGAGGCCTCTGTTTGTTTACTTATCGTGTGACCGTAAGCATTTAAACATACCTATCGGCGGAATTGGAGCTCCTATACCCTATATCCTCGTTATTCACTTTGTGGGTAATCCCGTTACAGCTATAGTCGTTGTTTACGCACCAACAGAGATTGCAGATGTTATCGACAAAGACTTGTTCTACAGAATTCTTGCCTAGAAATGTGCTGTGGAAATGTGCTGTGCAATGAACTTGCGGGTTGCACAGTCATATCTTCCCTCATAGAGAAGGTCGACTCCGGATGTTTGAACACCCCAGCGGGAAAAGAGCGCAACTGTATCATATCCTAATCTCTGGTAAATGGTTGAATTCTGCAGGAAACTGCCGTGCTTGCAGCACCATCAAGATAGATTCTGACCACAGAGTCTTACAGCACGAGTCTCAAGATTAGTCAGAGATCTAGAAAAGCTCGGGGACAAAACCGACCTCGATTTAACCGGGATGAACTGCGAAGCATCTCAGACCAAATTTTATTTTATCTATCACCAACAGATTCGAGGTATTAGGTACTAGTGAAGACGATACTCAAACTAAACAGTCTGTAGAGGAAGTATAAGACTCAATTGTTAAACTAATAACAGACAGTGCGCAGGAAAAAATATGGGTAAGAATCCAAAGAGATTGTTCAACAGGGAAACATCAATAGAAACAGCAACTTTAATTGCCCGTTGAAATAGAGCAAAACGTCGATATCAGCAGCATAAAACATCCAAACTAAAGCAGACTTGGTGCGATCTAGCAGCTCAAGTATCACAGTCTCACAGATTAGATCAGGATCGGTGTTTAAACCGTCAGTTCCGCGAGCTTAAACAGCTAAAGTTCAGAACTATGTTCGGTGTATGTGGCAGATAGCCAAGGAATTAGCGGACAATCACAACCGAATCCAGCAAGTCAAGTCAAAGGTCTGGATTGTAGCAACGTACTGTCATCTGCAAAGCTACTTGAGGAATTGCGCCGATATTTTGACAACCTACTTTTAAAATGCTTAACAAGAGGAAACACCCTCCAATGTAGACATACCTCCAGCTGCCGATGATCTTCTCATACCAACAGGCGACTTTACTTTATCTTAGGTGCAACAAGCTATCAAACGGCTTAACAACTAACAAGCGCCTGGATGTGATTATGGTATCTCTGCAGAAGCTCTAGAATATGGAAGTTTTGATCTTCAAGTAAAACTAACCAAGGTGTGCAATATGGTCAGGAATGGTATTGTGGCACCCAGTTAATAGATGCATAACTTAGTTATCCCCATTCCGAGGAAAGGAGACTTGAACCAAATGAACAACTTCCGTGGCATCACACTAATGTCAGTTGCTGCCAAACTGTACAGTTTACTACTTCTGCTATGAATCCAAAATCTAGTTGGCGAAGGCCTGCATGCGAGCCAACCAGGTTGGTTTTCGAAGAGGACTTGGTTGTGTCGAACATACTTATAATCTCCAACGTATACTCGAAGGGGCCTTGGAAAAGAATCTCCCCCTGGTAATATCTTTTGTAGACTTCAAGAAGGCATTTGACAGCATCGACCCGAAACATGATGTTCAAAATCCTCCACCACTATGGTACACCAGAACCAATTACTGAAGCCATCACAGGGCTATATACAGTTACTAAGAGCTCAGTTCTGTTAGATGGGCAACAGTCGAGTGATTCAATTACATAATAACCAATAGCGGCCACAAGCACTTCGATGATTGACGTTGCGCTAGACTATGGTCTTCAACAGCTAGTAGATAAGCCAACAAGGGCTGAGAATATACTAGACTTGTTTTTCACCAACAACGACTCACTGGTGCAGCATGTGAATGTTAAACCCGGCATAAGCGACCATGATTATGTTGAAATAATGTGTGATATTAAACCAGCAAGGGTTAAGTCTCCTCCCCGGAAAGTTTTCTTGTAGAAGAAAGCGAACTACCAAGCCATCTTTGATGACATTGGGGAAGTTGATGCTTGACACTCTACGCACAACCACACCCATCTTGTCGCGAAGACGTAGAAGCCAACTGGAACTTACTCCATTTAACTTTATTGGAATCTATTGAGCGCAATGTCCCATCTAAGATGACTACTAACAAATGCTCTCAACCCTGGATTGATACTACAATAAGGCGCGGTATAAGGAAGAAACGCAAATTGTTCCGTAAAGCAGGGAAATCAAACAGTGCCACTGATTGGGTAGCATTTCGCAATCAGAGGCGGCAACTGTATCGACAAATCATGAGCAAACACCGCGAATACGTGACTAGAGTAATTGGTGAATCGCTGGAGACAAGTAACACAAAACCATTCTGGAACTAAGTGAAATCATGCAAATTAGACTCATTTGGTATTCCCCCTCTAACAACTAGTTCACGAAATTTAGCAACTTCACCAGAGCGTAAGGCTAACGTGCTTAACCAACAGTTTCAATCTGTTTTCTCAAGCGAAAACACCCAAGAACTACCACGAGCTGATGACCTAGGCACCCCAAATTTACCACCATTGATGACTACTGAACCAGGGGTCTATAAGCTGTTGACAGATCTTAAAGAACATAAGGCTTCAGGCCCCGACGGTGTCCCTGCTCGGGTACTCAAGCATTGCGCAGATAGCGTGGCACCTGTGTTGCAGAAAATATTTCGAGCTTCAACTGACCCACTAGTATCTACCACAAGATTGGAGAAGGGCCACCCCGATATACAAGAAAGGCGACAAGTCTTGCCCTGCAAATTACAGACCAGTCCTTGACATCTGTACCTTGCAAAGTGCTAGAACACATCATATATCACCACATCTTTGCACACACTGAACGACCCGATTTTTTGTCAGACGCACAGCATGGATTTAGGCAACGAAGAGGGTGTGATACTCAATTAGCAATGCTCCATGAAGACCTTGCTAATGCACTGGACTCTCGTGACCAGATTGACCTCATCATACTAGACTTCTGTAAGGCGTTTGATAAAGTCCCTCATCAAAGACTACTTCTAAAGCTGAATCAATTTGGAATTAAGGAGAACATCCTGAGATGGATTGAATCCTTTCTCACCTCCCGCAGCCAACAAGTAGTGCTCGAAGGAGCTACATCTAACCAGGTCCACGTCACCTCAAATATCCCTCAAGGGACAGTGCTTGGACCTCTATTATTTCTAATTTACATGTCGGATATTATGTAGGATGTTCCCTTGCAATCCTCAACTACACAGAGATACCTAGGTGTAGAACTGACATCAAATCTTGATTGGAACATTCACATCAACTCCATCACAACAAAAGCTAACAAAACACTTGGGCTGCTTCGTCGCCACTTCCGCTGCTACTCACCTGTAACAAAAGAGACTGCCTACAAAGCCCTCGTAAGACCTCAAATGGGGTGTTAAAGTGCAGTATGGGATCCATATGAGAAAGGAGATACTGAATCCCTGGAAAAAGTTCAACGAAGAGCGGCGCGGTTCATAAAAGGGGATTACCGCCACCAGTCCAGCGTCACCCAAATGATCAAAGACCTAGGCTGGCAGAGTCTGCAAGAGCGACGAGCTGTAAACAGATTGACGCTGATGTACAAAACCGTGCATGGTCTGTCTGAAGTTACTTTTTCAAATCTTGTAAGGAAGACGCGTACTACCAGGAGCGCTAGTGGCAGTGGCTTCAGAAACGTGCGAAGCAACAAAAACTGTTGCCATCGTCATTTCTTCCCCGAACCATTCCCAAATGGAACAATTTTCCAGTTGAAATGCTCCCTCTCTAGACAGTTTCAAGCACTTAAAAACAGAACAAATTAACATCAAAGATCTTGTCAAATCTAGTCACTATTACTCATAGACGGCTGACTTCAATAAACACAGTAACATTCAGATTCAGATTCAGATTCAGGTATCATTATGCAACGCCCACTCTCAAGCCGATCCCCCGAAGTCTGCCTAAACGACTCGGAGTTTGCTGACGATATTGCCCTTCTATAGAACAGCATACCAGCAGCGCAAAGTCAACTATCTGGACTCACATCATCAGCCGAAAGTCCCAACCTCAATATAAACAGTTCAAAGACGAAGCCGCTCACACTAAACATTGGTTCCAATACACCTATCAATCTAGAAGGAAAGCCTCTGGAATTTGCCAGTGATTTCAAATATCTGGATTCCTACATCCGATCCTCGGAACATGATTTCAAAGTCAGGAAAGGGAAAGCCTGGGGAGCCTTCTCGACGCTCAAGAATTTATGGACATCCAGCACACTGGCACAATCACTGAAGCTCTCCTTCCTAAATTCGTTAGGGGTAAGCGTCCTGAGGTACGGATGCCAATCTTGGATTCTGACTGAAGATCTGCTGTCCCAAGTTAACAGCTTCCAAGCCTCATGCTTGCGGGTCATGAAAAACATTTCCCGCAGAGATCATGTTTCCAACTTGACTCTACTGCTATCAGTAAACGAGACACCATTGTCAGGATCGTACCAGGCTCGCCAGCTGAGGTAGCTGGTCCATCATCTGCTGCGCTCTACATCCAATCTAGTCCAGCAATTCAGCCTTTGGGGGCCATCTCAGGGCAAACGACGGCCAGGAGGAAAATTGTAGAGTATATTGCTAGTGTGTTCTCGCAAGAACACCCATCAACTGAGACTGAAATGCGATGGACAGCAGGAGAGCGGTTGAAATGGAGGAGCCGCGTGGCTGCCTGTGGTTGCCCATGACGGCCCAGCCGACCAAGAGAGAGACTGGGACCGAGCCGCAGTTCTCCTTGTACCATCGCTCATCATGTCGCTGGGCCGATACTAATGAAACTAATGGCTGTCTGAGGACGCAAACTGGTCATCATCTTTACACTGTTACTAACTCATTCAATATTTTTGTACGTAACCGGACATTTTGCTGTCTCACAAGCCTTTGTTTTCTTGGACTCTCCGTTACATCCCTTTCCCCTGTTAGCGGGTGCCGGGTTTGTACAAGACTCCCCCCACCCACAGGTCTTGGTACACTTGCTCCACGAGGAGTAGGCGGACCAGCCTCCGTCGACTGAGACCACAGAAAGTGAGGAGTATTACTCCGGTTACGAAGTTCAGAAAAAAGTACACCGCTTGAATTTCCTGCGCTTACGTTTAGTTAAGCAGTATTTTTGGTAACGCCATCCAAAAGTATGAAAGGGCACTTACACCCCCTCCCTTCGGTTTGTCCGGGGCCAAAAACTTCCGGCATGCCTTATAAGTAAATAAGTAGTCTAGGAAGGAAGTTTAAAATAAAGAACAAAAAGAAAACTTACCAGGTTTTGCGCACATACTCCATTTCATGTCTTTGGCGTAATTTTCAGTTAGTGGGCACCAAGAACCGCCATTGGTCATTCTCTTACATCTGTTGATCATTGTGCTCGGTTCTATATATAACGACGGAAACACGCAGCACTTTCCAGTGACTGTTTTAACTTGACAGACTGAAAAAAAGAAAAAAAGTCGTAGATTTTTTTAAAAAAACTCTCTTTCTCTCTTATTTTTATTATTGTTATTATTATTACTATTTTTATTATTATTATTGCTATACATTACTATTGATGTTGTTGTTACTGTTACAAGCTATGACGGTTACCGTATGGTTTTATTCCTAGCGCTATAATGGTAGTCTATATTGTTTATTTGTATTTCTATGTGACATTGTAAATATATAAAACTTTAGTAATATTTTGTAAGAAAAATCGTGCTAATAATAGCGACGTTTTACCTAATGAGATAACAGGAAGCGTGGCCAATGTCATTCTTTCTGAACAAACCCTTCTCTCTCTCTCTCTCTCTCTCTCTCTCTCTCTCTCTCTCTGAGAGCTGCATCGGGTGATAGAATTCGGAATGAGATGATCAAATATGGTACACCGCAATTAGTATTAGTTTTACAAAAATTATTCAATCTTATTCTAGTGAAAGGTGTTTTTCCACGTGCATGGTGTAACGGACTCATAACACCCATATTTAAATCAGGTGCAAAAAACGATCCTGGAAATTATAGAGGAATTTGTGTTACAAGCTGCCTTGGCAAATTGTTTTGTTCGATTTTAAACAGTAGAATCACAAGTCATTTATGTCTCAACAATCCTATTCACAG
>JAOBRG010350243.1:1433-13518 GCA_027574985.1 Umimayanthus nakama | reverse complement strand
TAGAACTTGGTGAGACAGAGACCATGAGTCATGAACAGCTAAGTACAAATTCTAGACTTAATCTTTCTTTGTTTGTATTATTGTTTGTACTCTTTATGAAGAATAAATGTCAGTTTCCGATTCAAAATAAGCGTCTCAGTAACAGTGTACTATGAAACAACTTTGTCACAAATTTCGTTAGCTGTAGTTTGAATTTGAAAATAAAACTTGAAGTTGAAGTTGGCTTGATTTTTCCCACGCTCGTTCATTTGGCTTATTTTATAAAAGAAATATAAAACTCGCCTGCTTGCTCTGTTCAGTGATAGAAACACTTGCGATTTTTTAGTTCACTCAAGAAGTGGGAGAAAAACTCGCCTGCTGCTCGTTTTTCTCTAAGCACTTCTTTCGTGAACTAAAAAACTCACGCGTGTTTCTATCACTGAACAGAACTCTCTTTTATTGTTTTCACACCAGTCCAATTCAATCATCAAGATCGTTCTCACTGCCAGCATTTCTATCCGGTCGATCGCAAGGACCGGAAACTTTTGCAAGGAATCAAATGGAAACCCATTTCAGGCAATCGAGACAATCCAAAAATTTTCAGGAATACAGCATTTTTAACCCGAATTTCACAGTACATGTGTTTTCAAATGGCGTCAATGAAAAATCTTTAGATTTCGACACATTTCAACACACTCTTTATACAGATTTTGTATGTTTTCACATCTTTGTTTTTCTCTAAAACTCCTCAACCCTTGGCAATTTTTCCGCTCCTATTACTCGTCGGTCCTTCACCTGCGGGACTGCAAGTTTGGGACGATTAGTACAATCCAACGGTTTAGCCCGATAGTCGCCATCGTCTCGCGATCGATCGCTTGGAAATTTGGTGATGGTTAGGACTATGCTGATAAATCTATGGAAATCAGGTTTAAATCGCCTACGTTTCTTTATCCTTTTCAATTTCTTAATTAAAAACATGGTAAAAACAACTTTTAAGCTCCAATGACCTAAACAGAACCAAGAAAATGAATGTTCTGTCACGTTTTGAAAGCTCTTGAAAATGTTTGAGAGGCTTTTCATAACTCACCTGCACAGCTGTGCTGAGGCAAACGAACAACTTCGTACGGAAAGAAAGGGTCCCTCTTTGAAAACCTTCTGGTTTGTGTCAGTAATCCGTTAAAATGATTGGAGCAATGACGTGAGATGTGTGCTTACAATAAAACTATTGGCTGGGTATTACTTTGCAGTTGTATCAAAAACCAATGAAAGCTTAGTTGTGGTACAGGTAAGAACTAAATTCTTAGGTAATCAAAATGGTGAAACTTCACGAGTTGAAAGACTAAATCGTTACTTGGGGACTTACCTATTTCTATATGGAGATGCAATAAGTATAAATGGTCTAACAGAAACGCACAATATATTTTAAAAAAGCGTCCAATCTTGAAACGCAGCTCAACAGAGAGTCTTGGCATACTTGCTTGAGGCAATCTAAAACTTACAACTTTTGATAATGACTTTGTTCAAGTCTTAATGCTCCCAAATATGTGGACTTATCAATCCCTTATCTTTGAAGCCCGGTTAAGTAGCCGTGCATACACCAGTAGATTTTAAGGAAATGTGTCAGGAGTTTCACGACATATTTTTGTGCGTTAACAACAGATGCAATCTCATTATTTCGTGAATTGGACATTAACTTTAAAAGGTTGCACAACTCGGTAGCTAGGTGTGTTTTGAGAAAATACTTTACGATAATAGTTTTGTACCTCACGTAAGATGTATTTTTATGTATACACTCAAGTCTTTTATAGTTAATGTTTTAAAGGGGAATTTAGTTCACATGATGACATCTGTAGAAATACATTATTTAACACAAATTATGTGTTACCGTGTCCCTAGAGATGATACGAAAAAGGGGTATATAGAGTTTTTATTGAATCCGACAAAGGCACTATCACGCAGAAATTTGTAAAAGGTAAACCTTTTGTAGAGCTAAAACACTAAATATAATCAGGAAGCTGATGATTCAAAATAAATGTTATGGCTTTCTTTGTCAGTGTTATGTCTCGTTCATGAACATGCATATTAATCAGTTCAGCATTCGGAGCAACCAAAATGTGGTCTAGTCTATCGCAGATATTAATTGAAATGTTTCCATTTTTAGCGACAAGTGATGTACTACCGATGGATGGTTTTGATATTTGCCCATATCTACTTGCGGACCATGTTATATTTCACCGCTGGGGAAGAGAGCTGTCAGACGACTGAGTCGATACCAAACTATGTTCTGGTTAGTCACGTGCAGAAGGTAATATCACAGAAGAAACCGCTGACCTGTATTTTTGCGTGTCTTGAAGAACCTAACTGCTATAGTGTTAACTTCAACTCTGAAGGAAGGACGTGTGAGTTGAACCTGCAAACTCGGGGAAGTCATCCAAGGGACTTTGTTCATCGAAGTGGATGGTTTTATATGGAAATGCTGCGGAAAAAGCGTAAGGCTCCACAAAGGACCCTATGTGACAACGTGACCTGTAAGAACGGTGGAACGTGCTTGCATACGAAATCGGGATTCGTTTGTGTCTGTAAAAGATATTTCAGGGGTCCGTTTTGTGAACGTAAGTGGAGAAACAGTAATTTAACGCAAGTTTAATGTAAACGTTCTAGAAGGTTTATCGTTTTTAAAATTAGGTAATGTCAATTGTTTTCGCTCAGTTATAACATACTCTTTCAGTTAGACTCGACTTGGAACTCTTTTCTACTATCAGTTCATTTTCAAAAGTTGCAGCATATGTAAATATCTAGCAAAACACAACACAATTTTAAAATCACATGTTTTTTAAAAGCTATTTAGCTTGTTAAGGGTAGAGTGTGTCATTAAGCAATTGGTGTCGTGAGGTGTGCGTAGAGGTATCACTTGCTCACTAAGGTTAACGTTCTTGTTACAATAAACAATTTTTAAATTTTATGATTTATATATAAAAGCGAAAAAAGGGAAACAAATGGTAGAGCAAAAGGAGGTAGGTTTTAATTTAAACACGGATGTTCAACTCTAGGACGGGCTAGCTATTGACCCAATCGAATAAAGTTCCAAGGGAATTAATCTGAACATCGTATCCCCAATCACTTTCCTTCCTGCTTGATAATGGACGTGATTACATAGATTAGTATTGGTCTTTTTGCAGAACCTAGCTAATAAGGTTTTTGGTCGCAACTGCTTACTAATTAGGAACTGTTGTTACTCTTACAGCAATAAATTTTACGAAAATGCACCAAAAACTCTTGCAATGAACAGAAAATGGATTTAACAGTTAAAATATGTAGACTACAGGAACATATGAAACAACTTTCGGAAATCGCAGTTTTGTTTCTGCTTTACATGCTTGTTTCGAAAGGTTTCCCTGAGCTCTCTTCTAAGGTGCAGTGGCTACAAAGAATATTTTGTCTTATATTCTTGTTTGTAAGTTTGCAGAACTGAACAGTGCTGTTTCAATTAAAATTTTCGCGTATGCCGGCATTCGCTTGCTAGTTCATTCCTTCTGTTGAGCGTAATCATTCATGTTTTACACAAGATAAATTATTTCTCAGTGGGGCATAACTTACATCGCTTTGAGGTGTTTGAATAGGGTGTGGCACGTACCACTATTATCAACTGCACTCAGATTTACCAGGCCACAGTTGAGAATGTCGAAAGCACAGAAACACGTATCGGCCTCACAAAGACACGTTTAAGCCTAGTAACAACAACTACACAGCCTCGTTTAGAACTTAATTAGAAGGAACGCTAAAAATTAAGCAAACATACTTTGGCCCTGCAAGACAAAAGAGCGCATTTGAACAGGTAGGAAAAGGCGCTAAGTAAGTTTTAAATTATGACTAGAAAACTTTCTAAATTATAACTCCTATCTTTTATTATTGTCAAAGTATCCATTTAAGCACGATTTCTATATATTCTGATCAATGACGAAAGCTTTTATGTTTGTTAACACGTCGCAGATTATTGCAAGTCATTGGCCCTAGGAATGGAAAACAAGTCCATTCCTGATTCGTCCATTACTGCCTCTGATTACAGCCCCGGTTTTGAGCCTAGAAATGCACGCTTGAACAACCCCACTTCATGCTGGAAACTCAAAGTCAGGGGCGGATACACTGGCAAAATTTGGCTTACTATTGAATTAAAGAAAGTGGCGATGATAACAGGAATTTATATCCAAGGGGATCCGACGGAAGAGAGCTGGGTAATGCAGTTTTCGCTAGAATACTCAGACTCGAGCCAACGGACGAAGGTATACACCAAGGATGGCAAACGATGGGTAAGGAGGGTTGGTGCTACTTCTTCCTTATAATGACACAAAAACGTCAATGGCAATAACAAAGATAGTGACAGTGACCATGACAAGGACAAGGACAAGGACAAGGACAAGGACAATGACAATGACAAGAGCAATAACAATGACAATGACAATGACAATGACAATGACAGTGTCAATAACAATGACAATGAACATGACAGTGATAACAACAATGACAATGAATATGACATTGACAACAACAATGACAATGAACATGACAGTGACAATAACAATGACAATGACAACGACAGTGACAATAACTTTGACAATGACAACGATAAAGACAATAGCAACACCAACAGCAGCAGACATAGTATAACGCTAACGATAACAATAGTAATAAAAATAATAGTTATTTTTTATTATTGTTGTTATTATCATTATTATTATTGTTATTATTATTGTTAGTAGTATTGTTAATATTATTATTACTATTGTTATTACTATTATTATTACTATTATTGTTATTATTATTATTATCATTTTTATTATTAATATAAAATATCTAAAAAAAGAGTATTGACTTTCTTGTACTCTGCTAACTGAAAGAGGCAGTATTAGTTTGACTTTGTTATTGAAGATGATTCAGGGTTTGCATTTAAGTTAATGAGAAGATTTAGAGTAGTTTGCTCATCAGGTAACAAGTTGTAAGAGAAAGTAGCGTTAAAGGTGTTTGTCAGACAAAAAGATAGTGTAAAGATACTGATCATCGCTGTAAATATGGTGAATGCTAAATACAAGGATTGTAGTAAACTTCTACCCAAAACTGTAGTAGTAAGACTTAAGTCAGTTTCTACCCAAAACAAAAACGTGTCACAGAAACGCTCGCTGATCAAACTGCATACAATGAGTTTAACTATACCTCTTTGTAACTCTTTTAGAAATTCAGAGGAAATTCGAACAGCGGGACTACTTTATTTCAATGGTTCAACCCTCCTATTGTCACCAACCGACTGACCATAATACCATTGCAAGCAGCAGGTGCATATGCTATGCGTGTGGAACTCTATGGTTGCCGAACTGAACACTGAATTTGACAAGGATTTGGTGTCGAGGGTTCCAATTCAGATAGGGGAAGGAAAAGGGGGGTTGGGGGTGGGTGCAAGTCCAGCACAGGTTTATGTTTCTTAACCAAAAATGAATCAACTGTAGAATTTGTCTACTTTACTTTTCTGAGCGAACCCAAAAAATCGGACACCAGCAGTAAATTACGTATATCGTGTTGTTGATTTGAGTTGATGAAAAGTACATTCCCAAATAAATAAATGTGATTTTCGCAATCTAAAAAAGCCTATTTGACAAAATTTTAGACCTAAAAAATAACTCCAACCCTCCGTCAGTAAAATATCATAAAATCACGCCTTAAAACCCTCCTTGTTTTAGGTCTCCCGGTTATTATCCCATTCACTTGCCAACGAATACATTATTCCAGATGTAAATCCACCCGGATATAAATGAAGGCCCCCTCCCCGTTTATAAGTCCATCTATAGCTACCGTATAAGTGACTGTTTAACAATATTCCTTTTGCGTTTCTGTTTTTAAAAAAACATGCTCTAGTCACGTAAGTCGTTTTTATAGATGTTTTTGTAGTTAATTATCTGTTTATTGTGACGCAAAACAATGGTGTTATAAATGTAACTCAAAATGCAATGGTATGTCAGCTATAACTCTTTTCTCAGCTACATTTTATCCAGATCTCGTCGTTCCAGTTATTTTTATTCCCCAAAAACATTTTCTTGTTCCGCGTATGAGCCAACCTGGATTTAAGCCCCCCCCCCTTCTCCCTCCAAGTAAAACCCCACCCGAAAAACCCCTTATAAAGCTACATAAGCCCACGGCTTTAAAGTGTGATTTTACCGTATGTGAGTGAGGCCCCTGTTATTTGGGGAAGTTCCATCATTAATCACACTGATGTTTGTGGGGGAATTTATGGGGGTTCCCAATTTCTATCTAGTATAAATAAAATTAGAAACAGTAAAATTTTCGGTTTGAGTTATACTGTTTCGCCTTTTGATGGCTTATCAATGCAGCTCAGAGAAGGGTTTTGAGATCCAATTACTGCACACCAAAATAAGCACAAACTCAAAGATGTGACTATTGCGTGGTGAAAATAGAGTAACATAAGCTTAGTACAGTCCTAAAGTGCTAGACAGACTACCGATCGCAAAAAGAAGCATATCATTATAAACAATAAACAAATGAAGCAGGGAACTCCTACAAAATACAAGGCGTTTCAAAGACCAAAATAGTACAAATTTTTAAATAAAAATAATTTTACCTTTTATTCCAATTAAGTAAGGTTTTCACTAGAATGGTACTTTACACTTAGACAGTATTTCGTAGTTTTAAAGTTCAATGCCATTCTTGCTTTAATTCTTCCGACCCATACTAACCCCTTACTCATTTTTATTCCTCCGCCCGCCACCCGTAGAGGATTGAAAAACCTAATAAAGGGAAGAACCAATAAAATTCAATCGCAGAAATGTTCAAATAAGATACGCCAATCCCCAATCGCAGGAATCGCAGATATTGCAAATAACGCAGATCTACCGCAGAAATTGCATTTATTGCAGGACTTATCGAATGAGATACGTTGAACCCCCATCGAAGAAATTACAGATATTGTAAAACATCGCAGACACCGCAGATATTGCAAATTTCGCAGATATACTGCAGAAACCGCAGATATCGCAGAATTGTCTTGCTGAGGTACTGAGATTCCCCATTGCAGAACTCGCAGATATTCTCAAATAACGCAGAACTGTTGCAGAAATCGCATATATCGCAGAACTAGTTGAACAAAATACGTGGAACCCCCATCGAAGAAATCGCAGATATTGCAAAACATCGCAGACATCGCAGGTGTTGCAAATATCGCAAATACAATGCATAAATAATATGCACAGAAAAATTACTGCAATCTGATTGCTTGATAAGCCTCGTTCAATGTTTTGTTAGTCTTTGAAATATTTGTTTGTGCTGATTAATCTCGAATTGCACTGCAAAACTATATTACCAAACACCGCAGGCTAAACTTACTGTGTAGGACAAATGTCGAAATGCACATTACTCATGTTCAATGCGTGAGACTTGACAAAAGCCACAGTATAAAGTATCACTTCAGACCTGTCACCCAGCATAGACGGATTTCGGAAAAGTAAGTTATACTTAATTTTGCTGCAACAAAGGGCGAGTTGGTTGAAGCCACTGTTTTAACAGTTTAATGTATTATTTAATTCAATACGATGGAATCATCAGCGAACAACCAAGTTCATATCGAATGAGTTTGATGGAAGAAAACTCTAATTCCCAAGCGACTAACGTACTATCGTGCGAGTATGGCTGAGTCCACAACCAGCTTTGACTGTTTTGCTGGTTTTTAAAAAGTCATCATATAAACAGTAAAAATCCCTTGAAACACGCGGTGGCCTCTACACTCACGTACAGCTTCATGTACACTTCAGTTAAACCTGAAACTCTGCAATTACAATGAACATATTCCACCATAAAATGGCGGATTTGCAGTTTGAAACTATACCGTCAAAGGGACAAAAAATTAACTTACCTCACCGGAACTCATCGAGGAATCTAGCTTCGAAAATGGTGAAAATAACAACAAAATACCACCAAGCGTCCGCCATTTGCAATGAACTGTGCTAAGAGTATGCGCTGACTGTTTTTACTAAAATCTAACACGCTATTCCGTTGGCCGTAATACTTCCGGCCTTGCAATTGGCTCAAACCGAAGACTACACATGTTTTCCTAACCCCCAAAAATTGTTGCTGCAAAAATATTTACTACTTTCATAGACTTAAAAAACGAAAGTGTTGTTTAAAAGTTATTAGTAAATTTCGGATCAGGTGTTTATGATGATTTTTGACCGAAGATCGTTAATTAGATGCCGACTTCTTCATTAGTGTAGAGAAAACTTAGTGAAGGTGTCACATCATTACAATTCCGTTAAATCTTAAAAGGCTCTGTAGTTTTAATTCGCTCTATGACAAAAGGTTCTAGTTATCCAATCCTAAGTTTTGAAAAGTATGTTACTGGAAGCATCAATACCAATATGATTCCGTTTTTAACGATCGGGTGGGTTTGTGCCCGAAGGTAGTCTGAAGTTCTTAGTCACAGTCGGATTTTACAATCGAGTACTAGAGCAATTACACGCATCGTCAAGGATATGTCCAAACTATCACAGGTCCATAATGATAACATTTTGCTCATAACAGTTAAAAAAAAATCATACTTTTAGAATATCAATAAATGTCGGCCCTATTATTTGGCATGTTTAGTAACAACAAAATAACTAAAATAACTATTTCAGCTAAAAAAATAAACTTTGTTCATGATTGAAGCGAGGATGCTAACATGTTTTTAGAACATCGTACTAAAAAGCCCATATTTCATTTTAGCTAAACACTTTAAAGAACATACCGGGTAACGGGGTTGCGTTCCAATAGCAATCCACAATATGCCTTGTTGGTGGCCCACAATGAATGTGTTTGGGACCTCAGCATTTGCATGGGCGATGGCGAAAGACAGCAGGCGACACTATGCATCAGTGATTCAAGCGGTTCGGCAATCGTATGTGAACTATCCTTTAGTCGTTTAGAGAGGCCGTCTTTTAGTTGCCGCATGGTACATTGTCACAATATTAAGGCTAGCTCACAAATGATTGTTCACGGTCGCCGGATCGCTGGAACCACTGATGCGTAGTATCGTTCAAGTCCGCTATCAATTTTTACATGTGCTCCCATTGGATTGCTAAAGTTTAAACGCTCCAATGAATTCCAGCACAGTCAACGAGTATTATGCTCAGTTGTGATCTATATAACACGCGCGTGGTAGAGAGGCGTTTACTTGACAACCTGGCGGACGAAAAAGGGGTTTTTCTACAAGGAAGCGCTTTTCTTCTGCTTGCTCTAGTAATAAAAGGTCAAATGAGAGACCCAACTACGTTCACTCGGCAGTAAATGTTTTAAAGGCACAAGTCTAAATTCTCATAAAAGTCGATCACTTGATGAGAACCAAATATGATGATAATGGAGCTCCAGTTAGTGAATGTTTAACAGGTACGGGTCTGAAATCTCGTAAAAGGCAATCACTTGTGTAATTAAGACATTTGTAATTTCTGCGATTCTCAATTGCGATATTTGCGATATCTGCAGTATTTGCAATGGGGTTTTCAATATCTACGATATCTGCGATATTTGCAATGAAGTTTCTTATAGTCTGAACTTCTCCAGTCATGTTAGTTAGACATTCGCAATTTCTGCGATACTTATTTTCCAAACTTGCGAGATCTGCGATATCTGCGATAGTGAAAGAAATTCTGCAATATTTGCAATGGGGATTTCATTATCAATATCTGCGATATTTGCAAAGGGGTTTCTTACAGTCTGAACTCCTTCAGTTATGTAAGTTAGACATTTGCAGTTTCTGTGGTACTGATTTGCGAGATCTGCGATATCTGCAATAGTGAAAGAATTCTGCAATATTGGCAATTATATCTGCAATACTTGCATTGGGAACATCATAATCAATACCTGCGATATTTGCAAAGGGGTTTCTTACAGTCTGAACTCCTCCAGTGATGTAAGTTAGACATTTGCAGTTTCTGTGATACTGATTTGCGATATTTGCAATATCTGCGATTGTGAAAGAAACTCTGCGATATTTGCAATGAGGTTTCTTCCAGTGTGAACTTCTTTGGGTCATGTATTTTACACGATTGCATTTTTTGCGATGCTGGTTTGCGATATTTGCAATATCTGCGGTTAATTTGTGATATTTTCTTTATATACATTGAGGCATAAGAGTCCATATGACCCCCAGTAGAAAATTTTTAAAATTCAACTGTAGTTGTTTCAGTAACAGAATAAGACACGTAGACAAAATAGTTGTATTGGGGGACACAGTAGCTTGTTGTTGATATTGCATTACTGGCTCTGTTTTTAATTAGAAAATCAGTCTGTTACAGATGTCATATATAGTTGTACTCATAAAGTCATGTAGAAAGCGGCTACCTCAACTACTGAAAGTGAGGCAGAGAGCCGATAGTTACAAACACGACACCAGCTATTCATATGTATTCGAAGTTGTTAATAATGGTTTTGAAATACAATTGCATGCATATTTCTTCATAAACTACGAACCCAATTGCTTTGTACATGAGTCAATAAAGTAAGTTGAAATTATTTGCCTTGGTTTTGACATGCGCACAAAAAACATTATTAATAACAATAATCAATAATCAATAATAGTAGTTATTACAGTCTACCCTTTAAAGCTTTGTGCTTCAGTGTGTTTTAATGGAAAACTTCTATAAACTTTCCTTAGAAGGTTGTGTTAGGTTTCTATTATTAGTTACTAAAATTCTAAAAACCCTGGTGAGCCATCTAAAGAACTTTGCAGCATTTCTTGTAGTAAGCTTGACTCTCGACTGAATACACTACACGTTTTTTTTTTTTCATTTTATAAGAACAATTTTATAAGGACAACAAGGCTTAAATTTGATCAAAAATTAAGAACAACGTAAAAAGAAATCCAGGCCGGGATTTGGAATCATAAATACCAAATTTACCTTCCTAAATAAAATTCTATTATTTTCCTTAAACTCGACTTTATCGAGCGTTGAAAAACTTCAAATATTGTGATCGATCGAATTTCTGCTGCGACTTGATGGGCTTGATACAGTGACAAGTTAAGTATATTTGGAATATTTTAGGAATCGTTTCTTATTGTCATTGTTCTTATAAGTACTTTTTAAAATAAGAACAGCTTGAGAGCAATTGTGGCTGAAATTTACTAAAATGTTAAGAACAATGAGGCGAGGCCAAAATTTACTGATTCTTTTAAAAGAGAAGCGTGTATGCAAATAAATGTGCTTTTCGTGTCCCAGCCTTGGGGAATGATGTTTAGCCTCAACATTTCAAGTGCTAAAAAGGTGCACTTGCAGTTGAAAGTAGAGCAAAGGATGATGTCAGTGTGTATCAACCTGAAACAGTTCCAGGCGCTTAACAGAAACTCCAATTAAGCGAAGAGTTCGGCCTTGCTAGTTATGCTAGATCAAGTAGATTTTTACATATATACACATGAAAATTTAACGTGTGGATCTATGGAAGATCGTCAGGTATCAACTGTTTCTTTTAATAAAACAAAGCGTATGCTTTGTTAGACATCGTAAACTTTCTGCTTTTGAAATGTGTTGTTCGCTTTGTTAAGAATTTTGAGATTCCCACATTAATTAGATCCTCGGGTACACAACAGCTTGCTTTCAAAGCATTATAAGCCGATTCACAAAACAAATGTAATTAAATAGGTTGAAAGAACACCAATAATGAAGAACTGTCGAAATGACCTGCTTGAAACTTCAGTAAGCAATATTATCCATAAAGTGTTCCCCGAGTTGCAATAACACATACATGTAACCTTTCGCAGCGGGCGTACCCCTCTAACCATACATTTTCCACCATTCCATTCCATATGGAATATACGCATCTGACTTTATTTAAAAAGAACCTTAGCCCGTTCATGGTAGCAGAAGCCAAAGTTTTTGATAAATTGTTTTACAACTACACTCTTCAAAAGAAAAGTAGAAACTAACTTTTGTTTTCTTTGCAGTATTGTACTCACAATAAGTCATTTATTTCCAAAAGCTTCTATTAAAGATCCACAAAGGAAGAGTAGTTACAAATTATATTGTTCTTTCCGAATGTCAAAGTAACTGGTACAAAAGGAAGCTTTCACATTTTCTGC
>JAOBRG010350242.1:9286-28449 GCA_027574985.1 Umimayanthus nakama | reverse complement strand
GTTCACTTTCAAAGGGAACTTTCTTTGAAGTCGACATTTACCGCAATTCGAAACAATGGACCTTGAGGCTCCTCATGATAAGTCTTAATTGCAACCGGCTTAAAGAACCGCGGTCACTTATGAGTTTGTTTTTGTTTAGTTCATGTTTTCCAAATGAAAAATGGCTCTTCGAGACACTCATGGAAGATGTAAACCATCTACGAATTGTTTCAGGACTGGAATACATCGACTAAATGCGAAGATGGAAGCGGATTGCGAGAACACATATGACTCCCCTCGCAAGGAACAATTTAGTGGCACCCGATATTCGGTTAGGTGACCGCGGTTCTTTAAGCAGTTGTCAACACTTGCCGGAAAGAAACTTACTGGGGCAGATGCCCTAACCACTGAGCTATGAAGCCATTCACGGTAGGCAGGTCAACTTACTGCACATTTTACTACAGTACCTTTAAAACCTACTGAACACAGTCAAAAGGCACAAAAATGCCATTTTTTTTATTTTTACTATGAAGCCATTTACGGTAGGCAGGTCAACTTACTGCACATTTTACTACAGTACCTTTAAAACCTACTGAATACAGTCAAAAGGCACAAAAATGCCATTTTTTTTTAAAATTCGTCCCTGGACTAGCAACACTTTGTGTAGTAGACTTGTAGTTACAAGAATTTTCCGTGCATTTTTATGAGCAAATTAAGTGTTTTGGTTTGCTAAGAACTGTGGGTAAAAGGACAGGTCGCCATCTTCCGTAATATGGCCAATTTTAAGTTTTAACAATCCGGTGCTAATGTGTCCATCATTAGTACGGGTTTCATGTTGCTAACAAAAAAATACAGCTAATATTGATTGAATTAACAACGCTAAATCTTTTGCCACAATATAGACTGTGCTTTAGAAGTGACCCCCTCCAAAAAGTTTAGGCTAGTTTCTCCAATAAAAGTACTCCGAAGTACCTTGTCCAAGTCTAACTGTGGCTTCCTGTTTCCCGTATGTGTAGGTCCTCCCGAGGGCCCTTCTGATATCGTCACCAACATTGACTGTGACCGCATTAACATTAGTTGGAAGATACCACGAAATAACCGAGGAAGTGAAGTGACCAACTACAAAATTGACTTGGAGCATAATGGTCGCACTAGTAAATCTGAAACATTAACTGCCTCAGCGAGATCAAGGACTATTGGTAGTTTAGATAAATCAACTGATTACAAAATCAAGATCTTTGCTAAAAACAACCTTGGATGGGGACAGCCTGTAACAAAGCAGTTTAAAACTGACAATATCTGTAAGTATGCTATTGTCTTACTGAGTAAGAGCTAAAGTCGTCACTGCATTTGAGATAGTGTCAAGTATCGGAAGAAAGTGAAGTCACATTTATATACGCCCGTTTATCACTTCAGCGTCAGAACGTAATTAAGTTCATTCTCGTATGGAATTTAACACGAGGGCCATCCTTCCTCACACTCTATTATTTTTATGTCAGTTTATGGCGTCATTCTCTTAAGGCTTAAGCCTGGTTCACACTTGTGAAATAAGAACAAGGGCAAACAAGATAAATTTAAGTAACAAACGACGAGACAACGGAACAATAAGTATTTAGTAAGGCTTAACTCCACGAGCGCGCTTTCATTATTGAACAATAACAGTAACAATAACTGGCTGTTTTTAGTAATAAACTTTTGTTAAGGTTTGCGTTATCTTAAGCAATAAGCCCGGCTTGGGTTTCTTATATTGACTTTTATCCAATGAGATCTTTCATTCGTAAAGTTAAAGATGACTCTTTTAAAAGTGTGCCATGGCATGGAAGAAGCTGACACCGGCATTCTTTTGGCCTTACCTTTTTTCAGGTTTCTTATGATTGTGCTTGTTCTTGTTGTGAATGTGAATGTGAACGAGACTCTTTGGACTCTTACTTTAAGGGTTGTTCTATTATAGTATTATGGGCCCTCGTAATGCTGAATGCTGTATCATCCTTACGAGGATTCAATGTAAGGGTCATCTTTCAAAGCTAGGAACCCTGAGGTTAGGGTCATCCTTCCTTAACCCTAGAAGGCAAAAGGGGGGGGGGGTCAATCTGACCCCCCCCCATAATTTTTTTTGACTTAAAATTTTTGTTTTTTGACCGATTTCCAAAAGCTTTGGTACAACTGTTATATGTTTGCTAACACATATTTTGAACCTAATTAGGTGACGTCACGATTGATGACGTCATCATAAAAAGTCACGCAACCCTGTGTGTTGCCTACAAAATTGGAATTTTTCGCTAAAATGCGATTATAATCGCCTAAGTACTGACAACTTCACTTTATTTCTTATAATTTTGTATATTCCAATCGCTAAACCATGTTTCTCACCATTTTCAGTGTTCAATTCGAAAATCTGAAATTTAGAAACTCCAAGATGGCGGCCGCAGTTACATCATATATTTTGATTTGGTTGCCAAGGAAACCAATTAAACACCACGTGGTTTCGATTAATTGAGACTACAATAAAAGTTCTTTATATATACCAAGTATCAAGTCAATCAGATGAAAAGTGTCAAAAGTCGAGGGGGCGGGTCAGGTTGACGTGCAACTATTTTTACCTTTATGCCTTCTAGGGTTAGTTCTAGGGTAAGAGCTGTTCTGTCATGGGCCCTAGTGTTGTAAAGTTCATTATAACATGGATCTTAATATTAAGTAAGTCTGTTTTCAAATGGAATCTAACGTTGGGGCCTTCCTGTAAAGACCGGTTTCCACTTCAGCGAATTTGGTCGCGCGAACGAGTACGATCGTGTGATGCTGTATGGTTTGGTTTGGTGCGATGCACCGCCGCACCGTGTGGTGCGGCGCTGGTGTGGTGTGATGAGGAGCGGTGTACTGTGATGCTTTGTGGTGCAGTAAGGCTCTACTCTGAGAACGAAGTATTTCATTGGTCATTGAACAATAACAGTAACAATAACTGACACTTTTTAACAATACGCTATTGTATGTTCTTCACGGATGGTCAGTTTAAGAGTTAAGGTTTAGGATACTGCGTGGTGTGGTATTATGTGGTGTTATGCTATGCGATGTCTGGTGTGATGCTGCAAGGTTTGATGCTGTGTGGTGTGGTGTCGTGCGGTGGGATATGGCGTAATGTGGCGTTGTGTGATTGATACGAAGTACATAAGTCAGTAAGTTACTAGATGCTCACACAATGGATGCGCGTTCCATATCCGCCTCCACGCCCACTGAACTTGCAATTTTCTTTTTCAGGTTCCGGAGCCAGCCTTGTCTCAAGTAGCATCTTACTTTACCAAACCATGTTAACCGCGTATTTAATACGAATCGTGTGCTAACGAAGGTTGAGCGTAACGTTTGAGAAAACACAAGAACAAAATACGCTACAAGTGGATAATCAAACCTAGTTTATGTCGCAGACTGAACACGGCGAAAAAAAAATTTGGTCGAAGAGTTAACATCGAGCGCCTAAGCTGTGAAACACCAGCCATGCAGATTCTAAGGTGGCCACTAACAGAATAACTTAAAGCATCAAGTATTATGCCGCAGATGAAGATGTGGTATATTCTAATACTGAAGTGTGTACTTGGAAGAATACGTTATAGACCAACCTTTTTGGACAAAGCAAATGTCTACTATTTACGTTTGTAGTCCATAATTCGCGTAACAATTACTGTAAGAAAGAGGAGACCTTGGGCAAACGACAAGCAACTTCAGAAACTAAACCTTGGACCTTTCTGTTTAGAAACCTAATACGGACTAAGTTAATTCGGCACGCACGAACGAGGAAGTAAATACTGCATACAGACCAGTGCAAGTACGTTGCACTTGCAAGCTGCTGCTGTCTAACACTAACAGGTGCATTTTGGGTTTATCATAGTGTTTCCCCTACAAGCTAGCAATGGCAATATATATTATACTGAGTTCCACAAAATGGATCACTTCATCATGACGGCAACAACACCGATGTTGTGCCCGCTGATGCAGTTTAGCCGAGTTAGCACAAGGAAACAACTACTGCTATCTGCAAGCTGATATGCGCCACAACTTGTTAAATGAAGTTTAGTTATTGGACCGGTACACGAAGACTCAGTAGTGTTGCACATTTCTTCCCAGTAAGCAAGCGCCAAAATAAATCAGAAGCTTGTACTCGGTCATTTTTTGTGTCGACTACTAAAAGCTACAAAAAGAAAGGGGATGTGGGAAATGTGAAGGGAAGAGGGAGGCGCACAATGCCACTCAAACTTTATAAGAACACCCAGGCTGAGATTTGCCCAAAAATTAAGAACAAGCTAAGAACAATCACCAGGCTGAAATTTTGATCAGCAAAAATGTAAGAGATTTTATTTACTTCTTGTAGTGACAGATTGGGATGTACATGCATGAAAACGAAACTTGTCAGAACTTAGCTTGGTTGTCAGGCCCTGGAAGAGTGATAAGCAAACTTGGCACGGTCATGGATGCTGTATTGATGGGTTCAAGTTTTTTCTGCAGGATGAAACAACAGAAACACATATTTCTTAGTGCCATTTAACACGTATTGGCTCTTGGTCAGCGCAACTAATCGGCTTTTTAAGAATATCAAGAAATAAGAACAATTTTAGGGAATTAAGAACATTCTGAGTCTGAAATCGCCATAAAATTAAGAAGAGCCCAGCCTCAGCCAAAAGTTGCTAGTCATTCTTATAAAAAAAAGCGTAACCAGTGGTCGTTTGGCAATGAGAGCGGTATTTGACTCAAACTTTGTTCATGAATGCGAATTCAAAAAAACAAGTAGAAAGCCAACCGTTAAAACTTTTAAGTTGTAAACTGTTTTCAGTTAGAACTGTAAAGTTTTACTATAGCAAACAGACTTCAGACTGCTTTATTTGTCAAAGCTTTAATTTTAAAGCCGAGCTTGAAAAACCGATTAAACTCTACAGACTCACTGACTAAAGACCGTCTAGATAGATTTCATTACCAAAAGTTTGTTTCATTTTTTTTGAAATAGCTACCCGTTTTAAAAGCGACCTCATCTGAGAGTTTTGTAGGACCGGAAAGTGAATAGCCCGATGGGAAATGAAAGTAATCCTATTTTTTTTCAGTTTCCGGATTGATAGACAGAGGCGGCTTTTTGATAAAAGATATAAATCTATATTTGTCATTTGCGTACATCTGGGACCATGATAGTCTAACAACACAAATTCCGCGCTGTAAACGTTAACACCTATTTATTTTACTTATTGAGCTTCCGTTGTATACAGCTGTTTCAAAAAAGGTTGTCATACTCAATAGTCGATACTGGAACCGAAAGGAACTTTGGGTAACTTTGGTCAAAATGAGTGATAACGCGCCAGCGAAGGTTGTTGCTATATGGTCGTGGCATTATACGATGAACCTGCACTCTATTTGATACAAAATCAGTCAGTAGCAGTAACAAATTACTTTAGCTGCTTGAATCCCACAGTTCCTTTCGGTTCCAGTATCGCCTATTGGCTATGACAACCTTTATTGAAATAGCTGTAACAAAACACGATGTTTATAAAAAAGCATATACTGTATCATATTGATTTATGTTTTTCAGTATCAGGAAAAACTCGCCGTTATGCAAGGGCAAAAACTTATCTTCGAACGACGTCTTTCTGGTCCACCTTGACGCAGGTTCTATTTCGGGCTTCTTCCGCTTCCGGATGAGCTCAACTTGTAGTTTTGTTCAATGCGTCATATTCACTTTTTAAAATTAAATTCTGTTAAAACTAACATGTTTGCAACACTACCTGTTCTGGGAAGCAAGGGGACTGGGTAAGTAAAAAGGATTCCAACCAGTCAGCATGTCTTGAGACAATTCAAGCAATAGCACCGATCACCTTAAATGTGTGTTCTTCTATAACCAGTTGCACGGATAATTCTTCTACTCCCCAACCTCCAAATCAAACGATTGGTCATCTGTGACTCTTCGAATATCCACGCCCAATGCGTTGGTCCTTTTGAGTTATCCAGCGCTGAAATTCCCTCAAATCCTTCTCCATATACCAGATCAAGCTTCTTCGAGCTCGGCCGTGGTACCGTTGCGCATTTATAAATCTACTTTGTAAGGTATAGAGCATACTCTACCTAGACTTGAGAAGTAAGCATGTCTACATAAGCTCTTTTTAAGAAAACTCTTCTCATACCCCGCGGCGAGATACCTGTGAGGACCGCTCAACTGTTAGCTGTACTCGATCGTGTGGAAACGAATCAACGAACTGGAATGAGTCCACGTTTAGAGCTTAGTGGATTAAGGATTTAGCGAGAAGGCCGCTGAAATGGACCTTGTTTCGAAGGCAACTTTAGCCGGCTCCCAGCTGATGTGTGTCCCGTAGTAGGACAATTACCCTAGCTAATTGAATAAAGTATTATGTTTTAATCGAAGACCTTTTTAGTCGAACTTAAATCTTAATCGAACAAAATCGAACGATTGGGTTCGACAAAATCGAACGAAATCGTAATTACTGTCAATACTGAAAAAATTTCGGGTCAATGAAGGCAGAAATGCGACTGTTTAGACTAGTGATTAAAAACAAACAAATCGAACAAAATCCGCGAAGGATTCAGTTCGATTATGTCCGGTAATAGTTCGGGTTCGATTTTATTCGATATAAACCAAATCACAATGATTTTCTTTCACAAGTTGGTCAGAATGATTGCGGTCACGTGACTCGTATCGGAATATCACAAGCGGACGTCACAAGCGTAAACTGCCAAACATTAAGGGGCGCGAACGTTTTTAAAAAAAAGGGTCGTCTTTAGCTTCCTAGCCGGCTCTCCTGTTTGGTTAGTTTTGAAAACAAACTTTTTCGATTTTAACCAATCAGGAGAGCCGGATAGCCGGTAAGCCTGCGCCGCAGATAGTCTAATATGCTAGTTTGACAAAAACAAACCGGCTACAACGCAAGCTATTTTACGAGCAAAATATTTGACATTTAATGAGACAAAAATGGAAAACGTTTATATCGTAATTTCACCTGCGAATTCGTTTCCTGTACTGAACTCAAGCCATCAACTTTCAAATGGAAAACATTTCGAAAACATTGTTTGAAGTGCCAAGTTTTTTATGACCTACTTACTCAAACAGGCAACTTTTTTAAATAGCTGTGACATTGAAGTTTCCTGCATATTGTGGCAAGCCACATTCATATGTATATGTGAGAAGTTTTCTCATATGACGCGTTAAACTTATCACCCACCTCGCATGCGCAGTAACAGTGGCACTGCAAAACACGTGTTTGCATGAGTGTTTACTTCTTGTAAATTTTGAACTGTCGGAGTTTGTTTGACAGTCAAATAAAATTAAGAGAATTAAGACCTTTTAAGCTCAGTTTACAAGAGTTTAGTACCTCGAACTTCTGTATAGCTCTTTTTGCAGATTCCTGTGTTACTTTAGGAAATACGCACCGATGATGCGCTCGTTGCCAAGCTTCTTGGGGCTTGAAAGTGAAGTTGTGAGGAGACGCGGTTTCATCTTACAAGATAATTGACAGTTGATAAGTTAGGAATTTCTAAACGTGTTGTGAATAAAGGTGTGTCATCTATCAGCTCAAAATATACAAACAGGTTTCGTTTATCAGATGAAATCGGAGTAAGGTTACAGTCCAAAGTATTCTGTGTTCGTCGAACAGCGGGCTGAGGATAGAGCCATATTCTCATTTATACCTCAAGGTTTGTTTGACAAAAGGCACTTCAAACATCTTTGCATTGCCCAAATGAGTTTGAAGAGCTACTTTTGTCTCGTCGTGGTGTTTGTCGCCCTGTGCGTCGTTCGTTCAGGTAAGTGTTTGCATTCAAATATCGAGACCTGAAGTGAAGCAAATATGGTTTCTAGTTTGGATGAATCCTTGCCCGCTAAAACAGTAATTTGACATAAGTAAACGGGTTCGATCGACAGGTTACTAAACCTTTACTTATTTTAGCTAGTATTTCCTTTGCCTAAAGACGTTAATGATTTGCTTGGGATCAAAGGAGTTTCAGAACATGGTCGCTTGCTCGCTGGCATAGATGTATCACTAGTAACAACGAAAGAGATCGCGCCGCCTGCAGAACTGCTAGCGGTACTAGGTACTGCCGCTTCATAACCAACCCGTAAATGCTACGCTTGGTTTCAGCGACCTGTTCATTTCAGTTTTAATTGGGTTATTGCCCAGTCGATCTTCAAAGCCGATTGTTTCTTTGACAAGAATTTTCACCGTTTAGCATAAGTTATCAGTTTCCCGCCCAGGATTCAGGAGAAAATGGCGTTCTTTTCTCTCGCTCGGTTCTGAGCCTGATGACAGATTCCAATTTGAATGGGGGATGTTTTGGGGCCAACGTTTTGTGGGAAATTGATGCCAGAAAGCACAAAAGTTAAAGGAGTGAAACTCTTGGAAACGAAAATTTGAGAAATGGCAAGGAAGAAGGAAGACGAGGATATTTTAACAGTTTGAAATATCCCCGGAAGTATTCCCGAGGAAGTATTGTATTCTTTCTATTTTAAAAAAACAATAATCCATTCAGGGCTTTAGCCCACAGAAAGAAAAATTAACTCGTTGGTTTGTTGTCATTTTCAACTATTAAAATATTTCAGTTTGTTTTATTATTTATCGTAATTTTTATTGTAAAAGTTATTGTGTCCTCTATCCGAAGGCCAATGCGATAGATAAGAGCAAGGTTTGTCAAAGAACAGATTTGAACACAAGGCCTGCCCTTGTTATGTTTGCATCCTGATTCACACTTCACGGGTATTTTTATGGCCCACTATTTTTCGACCGTCAAGAACAATATCCAAAGAAAACTGGTATTGTCTCGTCCAGTTCTCGTAGTTTGCTGTTAGCATATCTTTCAGTCTCAGTTAAAATGAGGTCGCGGGCAACTTGAATTTGAAGAGAAACTTGAAGCTTCGGGTTGTTTGTCCCTATTATAATCGAACAAAAACGTGAGAAACTGAGCGCTAACGCTAAGGCCGAAAGTTACAAGCTTTACGCTCGCTTGTCCGCTGGATATGAGTGTGTTATTCGTGTATCACTGAATCAGTAAAAAGCTACCTCTTGTACCGGCACCTGACAAAGTATTGATTAGAAGTCAAGTCGAGGTGCAAGGATTATTTTGTAGAGTAATTTTAAATACTTTTTGTGAAGATTATCGGAGCTTTATTTCATTTTATACATCAGTGTTTGTCTCAACTGTAAATGGTCTTACTTAGTTTCTTGCTTAAACTTTGTTTAACTTATATGCACCCTAACAATAACATGATGTGTACTTTTGATCCCCTCCAAAAGTCTGTTCTTGGTGTTCAGTCTTAGCTTTCACACTCAACGATTTTCTCAGGGTTTTCCTAAACTTCTGTTAGGGTAATTATCAAAATTGTTTTAATTGTTAGGTTTGCGGACATTGAATTGTCAGCGTTGCCAAAAGCACGTTTTGCTGTCGTTTCCGACATGCGACAAGATAAATAGGACGATGATAAATGAAAATACTGTGTGATTGCTTCACGCTCCAGTCAGGAAAGTTCTTTGATACCCTATTCAAACAAAGAAACATTTAGCGCCTGAAAAACAGAAAGGAAGGATTTTTAAACTTGGCAAACCTTGACACATAAGATTTTATCCCTAATGAACTTCATAAAGCAAGCTCTCTTATTGCCACTTAGAAGTGTTAGAAGTTCTTTTATCTGCAATAATTCCTCAGGAATGCTAACAATGTATAGCTTTGTGGTTGGTATGACATCTTCCATAGCATTAAATCCCGGGAAACCTTCATTACAAACGGAAAGATAGACAATGCTTTTTATCCTCGAGGGTTGAATTACACATTGTTATGATCGATAACTCTAACATAAAACCGAAAATTGTCGTAAAATATCTCGCGCATATTATAATTAAGAAAAAAGTGTGCAAAGATTTGCTTTTCAAGTGAGCCATGTTTGTCTGGCAATTTTTGCAGTGTATCTTTAGTTGACCCTGTTTCCGGTGCTACCCGAACACAAACAAGTCGTGTCACGTCGTGTCTTGCCTATACTCGCTATGCGATATGCATGATGAGCAAGTATCATGGACCGTTTTCGACATCAATTTGTCAAACTTCTTTCTCACTTAGAACTCAAACGAAAATGTCTGACAGGAGTTTCATTTGTAGAGAACATTTCGGCTATTTTTTAGAAATAATGAGTCATTGGCACTTTGAAAACTTAAACGTTAACATCAGTGTAATTACAATACTGATAGGGCATGCACCCATAAATACATCTACTGTATGGTAGAATTATTTTATTGCAATACTTATGATTTTAATGTATCATCATATACATTCATAACTAGGTAAACAAAACTACTGCTTGAATTATTTAATGTTTTATCTTTCATTGATAATACCGGAGTGATCGAACGTGGAAATACTTGAATTTACCTCCAATAGTTTTCTTAAAAATTCAGTGCTTATCAGGGTTATGTTACTGTGATCGCAGCGAAATAAATAATGAAATTCATCGCCTATTTCGCCACGATTACATATAGTGCTTAGTCTTTGCCCCCTTAAAATCTTTTTAAAGCGACCGGTTTCGATTGGGAACTTCCACGTTGTGGAGTTGTGGGCGGATAGCCTCATCTGCGTTATGGATTTTCGTATGTGTAAATACATGTATATATTTTAAAATTATAAACAAACATGAGATCTGTGTAATCGACATATTAACGAAACTTATAGAAAGGGCCCGTAGCTCAGCTTCTATTCATCTGCGAGGTTGATCAAACACTTTCTCGAGTACATGTAATTGATGTTACATGCCCAAACAATTGACCGGGATCAGAGTTAGCGACCGACCAAATCTTTCCTGCCGCACAAGGTACAAGTGCGCCCAGATACTGAGATAGAGTGGACGAAGATTGACTAAATGCAACATAGTATTCATAGTTTTCTACTTCAGTACTGACTTGTCCAGTAGTTAAACATGGCAACTGTGAAACCATAACCTAATAAACAGCTATATTTAAGAAAGAGTACACAAAATCAACGTAATTTCTTGCAAAACCTTAGAAACCGACTTTCGCTAGTTTTATCAGTGCGACTAGAACTCATGCATCATGCCACGAAAATACAGTCACTCTGGGACTACATACGACTTTTGTGGTGTTTTTGCATTCGTTTTTTTAAAATTTCATTTTTATAAAGAACGTAGAAAAGCACGTGTTTTTAAATCGGGCCCTGGGTCCGAAATACCCACAAGGCCATGCAGCCCACAATAACAAACATGGAGTCGGTGCCGGTGCAGTGGCGAGGAATTGTAAAATCGCGTTTTTGCAGACAATGCAGAGGCGGTTAAAGTGACTCTCTTGCAAATCAGAAGGTGCACAGCTAATTGTTTTTATCTTGAATTTTTAAACTGCAAGTTTGACTTACAAATCTTGCTTAATTCTCCGCAAACTTGACCTGTCAGTGTCATTGCATGTGATTTACGTGCAAAGGTGTAAGTACAGTATATTAGAGATACCGTAGTGTAAATGCAGTGCATCCTATCTCATTAAAAATTGAGGTATTGGCTTCCATTTTGACTACAGTAGACAGGGTCAGTTCTTACAAGGGGTTCTTCCTATTATTATTAAAGTGCTTTGTCTGTGTCTTATGCACGTGTGATTGTCATCGGATTCGCCGATGGGGGCACCCCGGGCAAATGTGGGTACTTTGCAAACGTCTAGTTCAAATGCCCCACCTTTTCATCAAATCCCCCACTTTGTCTCAAGTCCTGGGGCACTGGAACTATGATTTACATATCAAAGAACCCAGTGAAAAATGCATAAAGTTGGTAGTCAATAGCAACACGATCAGTGGATCAAACAATGATTAAGCAAAGCAGATGATATTACAAAATAAAAAGATCTTCTTGTAGTCTTCATTTTAATCTGCCATCTTTGATTAGCCAGATGAAAACATTCTCAGTCTTCATTGTCTCACAAAATACTGTAAAAACAAAGTCCCAACATTTACTCCAGGGGTGCCGAGACATGAGAATAAACTTTTGGCAGACAAGAGGTATTTTTGAAGATTTGGCTCAGAATCGATAAGGATTGTACTCAGTAACTTTGTTTGTTTAAGATTTCTTCAACTACTGTATCTGTGAGGCTCCAGTCTAGAATTTTGAAAATGATCAAAGCGGAAACCAAGATGGCTACAGCTTTGGATATGCATAGCTGCTGGGGCATATCTCATTGAACCATCTATGCTTCAGTTTAACATCATTTCTAAAAAAAATCGTAAATTTTCCAGAGTTGAAGAAAATTTTGATCTTACTTCAGGGTTCTCCCCAGATCATAAAAGTGAAAACTTTGAAAAGTTTTGTTGAGAAAGGAAAGCGAACATTATTCTTTTCTTCAATAATATTTAAATTGCTATTATGATTCCATCACCATCTGTTATGTTCTCAAACCAAAATGCTTCAAGGCCCACATTCACTAGTAATAACCAGTGCAAACCAAGATGGACATGGAGGGACTGACCTTAACTACAGTACATTTTTTTGGAGACATCTATTGCATTTTAGGCTTAAAGAGATTTATGTTTTCCATGTTTGATTTCTTAGCTTGAGGAACATGAACTGATGATGAATTTTCTTTTGAAACATTTATCAAACCACTTGTACTGGACATGCTGAAAGTAATTTCTGATGACTGTACCTTTTACAGTTTAAGCATTTAGCACAATATTAAAGTACAGGTAGTTTAGGTACATCCAATAGTACAAAAACAACAGCAAAGTTTTTTGCACTATGTGGGCTCAGTTTTTGTCTTGTTGTAACCCCTTCTGAGTTTTCAAATATTTTAAAAACATTTTTGCAAGTTTTGTAAATTTCATTTTCAGGTGCACAGGTAACATTAAGTCTAGACAAGTATAAAGCAGCAGAAGACACAAGGAACATACAGGTCAAGTGCACTTTGCCAGCTGGAGAGACATTTGATGGATGGTACAGGGCAAAAGACAACACAGTGATAAGGACAACAAAACCTTCTTCAGGGGATGAAATATATGTTCAATCGAATGGAAATGACCACACCCTGTACTTCCCAAGAGTCCGTGTAGCACTTGGTGGCCTGTACACATGCAAGGGGGCTGGTGACCAGAAAAACTTTGAACTACAGGTTTCTTGTAAGTAAACCGATTTTATAAAAATGCTGTATAAAATTGCTCTGACTACATATCTTAATTGCTCATGGAAATATGGCAAATTATATTTTATTAGCAGAGCATCAAGCCAACCCAACTTTGTTAGATGGAAGTGATTTCTAAAATTTGCTTGCAAATCCCAAATCCAGATTCATGCACAATCAGGAGAGGAAAATCTCGATTTTGAAGAAATGCTGTCACAAACAAATTATTACTAACAGTAAGCCAAGGAAGTGTTTTTTCTTTTCACTAAATAAAATTTTATCATTCTGCAGGTTACAAGTTCATTTTTTGAAAATGAGAGAGTGAATTTGTACCATGTAGCATTTGTTCGTCGAGGCGTCCAACTTCCATCATTACCGATAATGTAGTCAAAAGAGGCTTCAAGGGCAGCTTTCTTTTAATATGTTTTTGCTTTCAAAAACTCCTTCCAACTGATTAACTGTGCTAACAAATTGCTAAGGTGTGCAATGAATCACTCTCCTGAGACAATTTGTAGACATTTTTAGCATACTCTTGTTGAAACTCTTACCATGTATGTTCTCATGCAGTCACAACTAACGCACAGCCCAAAGAGGGGAAACTCATAGACCTACGTGGAACAACCAAGATTGAGGTTGGTGCACATGGCTACCCAAACCCAACGTTCCAGTGGAAGAAAGATGGTAAGGTGATCAGTGTCGACACTTCCCACTACTCCCTGGATACAACAACAGGGGATCTTGAGATCAGAGATATCATCAAATCTGACCAAGGAAACTACACATGCATCATCTCACAATTTTGGCCAGGAGAGAGGGAGTGGCATATTCAGGTTTTTGTTGTAGGTAGGTACAGTAGTCAGTGCAGTGCATGCAGCTGTACACAGCTATGGGCAACATTTCTTTTACTGTAAGATCTTGTTTAAATCCTAGGGCTCAAAATAACATTCAGAAAATATATATTATGTAACCAATTTTGTAGACTAATGTATGTAAAACGCTTTCTATCTACAATAATGATATGTATACACTGTAAATATGTTAAAATGCCTCTTGTATTTGCAGTTTAAAATTTATGTAAGTTAGGGCCATTGATATTATAATTATTTCTATAAAGTGCACTAAGGCTGGGGCAACCCCTCATAAAATTAATAAAAGTTCATCTATTCAGTTTTAAATGTTTTTGTTTTGGATGAAATAAAGTTAACATGCTATTTTTCTCCTCTTTAGTTAATATCCTTCTTTGCCTTTATGTTTGGTGAAAAAGGTTTTGGTCTAAGTTTGAAAAGTAAGCTAAACTTTGGGCCAGAAGGAAAGACTGTCCTTCTTTAGCTTCCCTAAGCTATGTAAGTTAAGGTGTCATTGCACAAAGACCAACCTACCCAACAGCACATGAAAACAACACGGAGCTTGTTATTGATGCCAGAAACTGTGACAACAACTGAGCTTGGTTTTAATGTCAGAAACTGTGAATGCCAGACATACTATTTGTTAGTTTTACATCCTAAAGTATTCTAAATGGTTATTTTATAATTAAAGTGTTATAGGAATGTCTGTTTTCATGTGTGTTTTATCTGTTCCATCTGTCACTCTTCGTCCACAGAGGAACCGAAGATTACTGTGAGGCCGACACCGGCAATCAGGTCTCTGACAGTTGGTTACAATGTGACTTTTACATGCGAGGCCAGAGGACTACCAACTCCTACTTTTGAATGGAAGAATCCTAACAATGACCCAGTATCAAACTTTAATCCTCGCTTCACCATTGATGGTGGGACACTAACGATTTTTGGCATGATCAAAGCTGATGTTGGCAATTGGACATGTGAGGCAAAAAACAAACGAGGCACAAGCAAAGCTACTGTTTATATTAAGGAAGTTTTAGGTAAGTTGATGTTGTCGCATGTTTTGTGATTTGTCACATCCTAAAGCACTCTAAATAACAAAACAAGAAAAAGAACCAATTTTGAAAAAGGATTTTAATATTTAGCAATGATGTAAGTTAAAAGTGTTACTAACTCACCTTTTAGAAATCTGTTAATATGTTTTTCTAACATTTTTTAGGTACTTTGAATCCATGTAATAGCTTCTAATACAGTCACCTTAGGCCTGGTTCACAATTGTGAGATAAGAATGAGCACAAACATGAGGAATAAGCAAAAGTCGCTGACTGTTGATCAAGTAAATGCATGATGTCCCAAATGTAACTTAATGATGTATCCTTCCTCGGGGGTTTAGCATAGTATAGCTTTAGATTACATACATGTAGTGTCTAGTAGATTAAAATACATTTTGTACTGTATAACAACAGAGAAAGGGACAAGTTAAAACAAGCTCACACCAGCTTTCCATCGTCTTTTCCATTGTTACCTAAAATTTCTAAGCTTGCAGTAAGTGCTACATGTAGTGCTAGTTAACCTTGTGTAGCAACTTCAAGTTTCATTTTCTAACCTGGCTTTAAGGCAACTGTATTAAAGATCGAGTTTATGCCACTGGTGTGGCTCATGCCATTTTGTCAATTTTCCCTTTAACTGAACTTTATGAACAACAAACTCCCCGATGCGAAGCATAATTTCACCTTGATTAGTATAAGCAAAATGTAAAAGAAAATCTTGGCTTGCATTAGAACTTTTATAAATTTTTTAGTCTTCAGAGCTTACAGTCATGTGCAAGATACATGTAAGAAAAAATAATATGTGGTTACATGTAAATGATAACAGAGTATATTAAGGTTACATCATACATGTTCATGTAAGTATAGTGATCAAAGACATGTGTTTTCCTGGGTTTTTTTTACCAATTCTGTAAATTTTGGTCACTAGTGCTTTAGTTTTATTATTTTGAAATGTTATACTGTAAACTCGTGGAGACATTGAATAAAATGTTTTTTGATCATTTTGTCATTCTTAGGACTTTTTTGTGTTATGTTTAATCAACTTTTGATTTCACTGCCAAGCTGGTGTTCGTGGTTATCTACCATGTGTATGCATCTAGTGCATGTATTAAAATAGTGTTTGTTCATTAAAACTTGTCAATGTCAGTCTTGTAAAGTTTTGAGTTTAGCAACTTCTTTTGATACATTTTCTAAAATAAATTTTTTTTGTGCATGTTCCAGAGTTTATCCTGTCACTGGTTGTGGCAAGTTGTGTTGTCAGTCAATTTTCAGTGCAAAATCTCGAAACAGAAACAAAACTCAACATCGGTACTGGTAGTTTTTTTGACAGAAATGAAGAAAACGAAGCTTGCAAAGTAAGATTGTGGTTCATAGTTATATAAGAAAGCCATACAAAACACTTGACTTGAAGAGAGCAGGAGAAGCTTTCTTGGTTCTCAAAATGATGTTGTCGGTTCTGGCAAGGAACTTTCTTAAGAGATTTATAAGATGTCAGTTCACCTTTTTCCAGGCACTTCTTGAAAACTCAGCTACTCGTAAAGAGTGTCACTATAAAGATTATGGAGTTCTTCTTCACCTCGGCTGCTATATAAAAGCTCATATCCAATGAATAATTTTTTATTTTTCATTGTTTTTTTGTTTCAGATTGAATGAATGTGTAAACCTTAATAAATTGAACCAAGATAATTTTGCTGATTTGACTGCTCACTATAATGGCCTTTAGCAACTGATTGTTTTGTGTTGCTGCTTTGAGATTGTTGCTTGTAGCAGGTCCCAAAATAACTTCCCGTTTTTGTTGCTATGGCAACTTGACAGGTCCTTGATGACACCTTGTTTCAATAATAAATCCCACAAAGTGCAAAGTAAGGTCTTCTATTTCAAGGGTACATGTAGATATTACTTTGTAGGGCTATGGTAAGACGAAAGATGCACTTATCAGTATGTACAATCATGTAATTAAAGTGATTTTTGATTATTTGCATGAGATGAAAAATCCTGCTTCATTTGTTATGGTTTCAGTGGCGCCTCAAATGCAGATAAAACCCAATAGAAACCCTGTCATTAAAGCTGAGGGTGATGAATTCAAGTTGATCTGTGTAGTTTCTGGGACCCCAGTCCCCACCATTAGGTGGAAAAAGGAAGGAAGAATATTTCCGTATAAAAAGGTAGGCTAAGAATTGCTTTTGTGTAAAGTAAGATACACTTTATTTTATAAGCTTGCAGGATTTCCCTCTGCGCTGGTCTGGTAATGAAGGGCTAAGATGTATACCTACTGTAAACCTACTGATTAAGAAAAGACTGAGAGTTCAGTTATATATAGCACAATCAAGACGTCACAGTTTGCTTTATTCACACCCTTAAATCAAGTTTGTTCTATCTTTTATTTTTTTGCAGTTATCGGGAGGCTAGTGTAAGTACTGTGCAGCACAAACTTAGTTTTTGAGCTACAGCACAATTCGTTGAGCAAAGTTTTAGAGGGTGTTGGCTCTGCAACTTAAAAACAAGAAGTTTAAAGTTCTTTAAAAATGACAAACATAATTCTTATCATCAAGTTAGAAGATTTTTTGGTATCTGAGTGCTAAAGCTTTTTTTACCAATTTTTCTGTTTTATTCAGAACACCCAAATAAGAAGTTGGTATATTAGGGCGTATAGCCACAGTAGGTATTTTTATTCTAAGCTCTTAATATATGAGTGTTTTTCTTTCATGTGAAAACAATTTTAATATCACATGTTTAATTTGTAGCATGTTATTTCAACTGCAGGACATTCCACGTAAGCAGATTGATGACGAGACTTACCATGCATATCAAGAGGTAACTACGTGGCGGTGATCGGGTTCACACCATCAGAGTTTGGAAACACGTTTTCCAGGCCTGCCAAAGTAAAAAGAAAATATTAGGAAAACTTACCGTGGTATTTAATCGAATTACCGTCTGGACAGCCTCGAATAAGCTAGTTGTCGCTCATTTTTTGAAACAAACCCAGGTTAACAAGTACCAGAAAAGAAAATCTTCTTGAAAGTAGTGGGAAAAACTTATTTTAAAATGATTTGTGTATAAAATTCCTTAAAAGCAACTGAAACGTCGCTATACCATATTGGCGATGCATGATAAGAATGGAAGTTGACAGGTTTACACAAGTTTGGACACATTTTGCAGCGATGCACTAAAGGGGTGTTACTGTGAATGAGTGGCATAAATTTCACTGATAGTTGTTGAATATAAAACATGATAGCACATCATATCTCAAGCCCAATGCTTGTGAATGTAGGGTGCATGCGGTCATGGGTTTGAAAATGCATTTTCAAGGCCTGGAAAAGTCATAGATTCTATGAAAAATGGTCATGAGAAAATCATGGGGTTTCATTTTTTGGTCCAAACACCTTATTTCTTGAAAATTGGAAGCATTCTCCCTGTCATAGCAAAAATATGCCAAAAAAAAGGCTGGGTTTTCAGCATTTCTTTGTCGTGGAAAGTTTAAATTTTTGTAGAAAAGTCACTGAATTTTTTTCACCCAGTGTCTTTGTACGCACTCTGACAGGACTTGCACTTTACTAGAAAGTAATAAATTTTTGTTAGGCCTAATTATTGTGGTATTATTGAAAATGTCAGTTTAAATGTATTGAGCCTTACAAACTTGTAATTTTCCAGGATCTTACGGCAGCTGAGTTCTTTCGTTTTATCGGTCCCTTAGTGACATCTGGGTTCTACAGTACTGTTACTAAACATGAATGCCTTCCTTCGTTGCAGGTTACTCATGACATAAGTGATCCAGCAGACACTAACAGGAGCTTCATACAGTTTCGAAAGGTCAGCATGTGGCGAGACATGGGCGAGTACCAGTGTGAAGCATGGAACACCGCCCGGGACGGGGACGATAAACCAATCGTCAAGACGCAATCAGTGACGCTGCTTGTCCGCTGTGAGTGGAAAACAGAGTTGTTAGATTTCAAACACAGTGAGAATGATTTAGCAGTCGTGCTTTTGTACTACATCGATATGCCACATCTAAGATCAGTGATGTGACGTTGATATCAGAGCACAGTGATATATGACATTGATATCAGAGTACACTGATGGACGGGTGTGACACAGAAGCAGTAGCAGCAATAGTAGTAATAGCAGTAGTACTAGTTTAATAAATATAGAAACTTGTAATCTAGTAGTAG
>JAOBRG010350242.1:4286-6786 GCA_027574985.1 Umimayanthus nakama | reverse complement strand
TACAAATATGAAAGTTTAAATTAAAAATAGTATTTACAAATAATAACAAAGCTAACTGATACTGGAAACGGAGCCTGTTAAGAAAAGATGATTTATAGCGTTCAGTATATTTGAGGCAGCAAACTTATGGAATTTCTAAGGTTGTGTGAGCTTTCTTTAAAACGAGGTAAAGGCCAATTAAAAAGAGAAAGACCTGTCAATTTACGGTTCTATTTGCAATAGCAAGGTCTGATTTCTCCACCAGCTCAGAAATAATAGCTAAGGTTACACATGTTCCGAGAAAGCGACCATTACTATGATAAATAACACCGCGTTGACTTAGTCTTGGGATTTCACACATAAACCAGTAATTATGTGAAACGGCTCGTTAAATTCGTAAGATTGGCGCCTAATTCCATGTATCTGTCAAAATCTGTTACGCGAATGGTCATTTTACCTTGGTATTTCAAAAACCCTGCTCACTAGCTCGGTAGTTGTCATGGTAAATTCTATTGTTCTTTTTGGTGTTTCTATGGAAATATACTACGGCGACTCTTCCCCCGGTAATGTTGGTCACACACGGTAGAGCAGTTTATCGCGGTAAAAAAAACATCTTACCACGGTAAATGGGGCATGTGTAACCTCAACTGTTTACATGTTGGGATGTGTAATTACGTTTGTATTAGCGAGTGAGAAATTAACACCAGTTTTAGCACCTTTCAATTAGTTTTGTGTTCGTGTGCTTTTGATTTTGCGCCTCCATTGTAGTCGAAATAAAACAATATGAATTCCATTTTCAAAAAATGTATAGTCGTGTAGAGCTCCTGCAATATTTTTCGAGAATTAGCAGGATGAAGTACTTAAACACGGTCTGAAGTCTGGTGTGCACACCACTTTCGATGCTGGTCTTTGTTCCATCACAATATTTGTATGGTACATGCAGCGTGAGCAGAAAGTACTAGGGTTTTTTGTGCTACCAACGAAGTATACAGTGTTAACACGCTGTAAACCGAACACCTTTCAAACCTGCACGACTTATTACAGTGCCTCGCCGTTGGATGCCACATAACGTTTCATGAAATGAAAACCTATCATTTCTTTTTCGAAGGCGACGTTTAACAATTAAAGCCGTTTTAAATGGAAAATAATGCCTTTCAACTGTGGTTTTTTTGAGGGTGCGAAAACTATAAAGTATAACGCAAATGAGACATGATTGCCGTGCGCCCGAGTTTAGGAAGTGTCACTAAATGGTTCCTGCTCAAGTATCGCTTTTTCTTTTATAATCACAGGTCGCCCCGGTCGTCCCACAATTACCGCACCAACAACAAGGGAGCTGAAAGACAACACTATCATCTTGGCTTGGGACCCACCGCCAAATGATGGGGGAGACAGTAACCTTCGTTACAGGGTACAATACAAAGAGGTGTCAGGCGGCACGGCCAGGGAGGAGACCTACCCCGACTCCACCGACACTCAGTTCCGCCTCCCTGGACTTAAGAGGGGGGTGACGTACAGGTTTCGGGTTTATGCCATCAACAAGGGAGGAGTGGGTGAGCCAGCCGAAGCACACTACTTTATCATGACTGAGGTGCTAGGTATGTTGGTCTGTCTGGCTCAGCTCTATCTGTCTCAACTTGCTTACTCTAGCTGTGTCTGTTTCATCTCTCTGTCAAAGTCTGTCTCATCTCTACCTGCCAAAACTCTATCTGCCTCAGTGTATAGATGTGTCTCCCAGCTCTATTTGTCCCAACTCTATCTATCTTGTCCAGCTCTATTTGTATCGGTCTATATCTGTCCCAGCTCTATCTGTTCCAAGTCTACCTGCCTCGGTCTATCTGTCCCAATTCTATCTGTCTTAAGTCTATCTGCCCGTTAGTCTACCTGTCCCAGCTCTATATATCCGAACTCTATCTGCAACTCAGTCTGTCTCCCAGCTCTTCTATCCCAAGTCTATCTGCCTCAGTCTATCTGTCCCAAGTCTATCTGCCTCAGTCTATCTGTCCCAAGTTTATCTGCCCCACTCTATATGTACATACTCTATCTGCCTCAGTCTATCTGTCCCAACTCTTTCTGCTTCGGTCTATCTGTTCCAAGTCTATCTGCCTCAGTCTATCTGTCCCAAGTTTATCTGCCTCAGTCTATCTATCCCAAGTCTATCTACCCCACTCTATATGTACATACTCTATCTGCCTCAGTCTATCTGTCCCAACTCTTTCTGCCTCGGTCTATCTGTTCCAAGTCTATCTGCCTCAGTCTATCTGTCCCAAGTTTATCTGCCTCAGTCTATCTGTCCCAAGTCTATCTGCCCCACTCTATATGTACATACTCTATCTGCCTCAGTCTATCTGTCCCAACTCTTTCTGCCTCGGTCTATCTGTCCCAAGTCTATCTGCCCCACTCTATATGTACATACTCTTTCTGCCTCGGTCTATCTGTCCCAAGTCTATCTGCCTCAGTCTATCTGTCCCAAGTCTATCTGCCCCACTCTATATGTACATACTCTATCTGCCTCAGTCTATCT
>JAOBRG010350231.1:0-13518 GCA_027574985.1 Umimayanthus nakama | reverse complement strand
GGGGGCAAAATCCCTTAAAATAAATTTAATGCTTTTGAATGACCACTTCAGTCGTTTTCTTCTAACTTTCAAATATTCCAACAAAAGAGAGGGGACAAGCCCCCCGGGGCCCCTCCCCTTAGTCTGCCACTGCCTTGGAGATTCAAATAATATTAAGTAGCTGTTCCAGAGAATCAATGAAGGGCATTCTTTAAAGGAAGTTAAAGTAATTATTTTAAAATCAGTTTAAATCCATAAAACAACCAAGGAACAAAACCCTTTAAAAAATTAAGTAATTAAGGTGTTCAAAACTCTCCTCTTCTGAAATAGAGGGATTTCCAAATGCTACTCAAATGATCTTGAGACCTTACCCAACAACTTCCACAAGACCCTTGGTCTCTGATCTCTGAAACGGTTGGACAATGCTCCCACTGCGCTCGGGCATCAAAGGTGTCTGGAAGGTATACACCTTCCAAATTTTCTTTCTCCTTCTCTGTTGAATTTCACAAAAAAATACTTGATATCATCTTGTAAAAGTAATCAAGCCTCCTTCAGTTCTTAGTATTAGATGAATTTCAAAAATTTGGATTGAAAAAGAGATTTTGCATGATGATGTCAGTTACTACGACTACTCTACCAAAACGCTTCATGTTTTGGGGTTTTTTTCATTCAAAGTTTTATTACCTCATGAGGCCAGTAAAACTACAGGCACTTGTTGTCTTAAGAAAAACGGGTTCTAAAAAAGCATTCTGGAAGAGGAAGCCAAAAGGTAAATTAGCTACTAGAAGAAAACGAAACTATTCTTTATTTCCTGTGCACAACAAGGTGTGAAAATTTTCATAGCCACACCTTCCCTTTGCCTGTGTTTATGAATTAATTGCTGCCTCTGGACCTTTAATTAAATATAAACAAGTAGTTTGCGTACTTTACAGGCAATATAGGGCAGGCGGGGAATGCAGGGAAGCGGGGGCAGCGCTACATTAACTTTCAAAGAAAACAAGTTTAGGAAACTCTAGATCTTTTGCTACGACTACAAGTACGAGCAAAATACAACAAACTATGCTCAAGATCGAGCAGGCTCTAAGCAGCACAAGTTTCTCTTTACCCCCAAGCAAGATCAAAGCTGCCTTGAAATTCGATTTTTTTAAAAAAATATTGGTACTGGTACTGGTAGTAGTAGTAGCTAGGTTTTTTTTTAATAACATTGAAGAACTATGCAAAAACGAAAAGGAAACTTTGTTTTGAGTTCTCTCTTGCGCACCAATCGTTGTATTAAAATTACTGCAGAAAAGTGTTTAAAGAGACATTTACTAAAATACCTGGAAGCTTTTCGTCATTTGGGTCTTCAATTACACCGCAAAGCCCTTTCACGTATTGAATGCTTTTTCCTTCAAAACGGCGACTCGGAGCAGCTTTCCAAGTCGTGTGCAGCGAGTTTACATAATCAATGATCTCTTTTGACAGAGGCAAGTGATGTGTGGGTATGTGAGGTTTGGCTTCTGTCAAGACAGCAACCACTGCAAGGACGCAAAGAATCTTCGCCATGATGCTTTCCTTCCGCGTGCTGAAGAGACAATTGAAGGGGATAAAAATTCTTTTACTCACCTCATGGTCGCGAGGAAATCACAAGATCGAACACGTGACCTCAAGGAATGCCCTGTCATTCGGCGGTGGCTGGGCGACCAATACACGAGAGGAATTTTTTTAAGAAAAAGAAACAACTGTAGGCGTACCTTGTCCAATTATAAAAGAAAACTCAGTATATCATATCAAAACAAAACCTAGCTTGCGTTTTCTCTCCCTCGACACCTTTCCCGTTCCCTTTTTCGCTTGATACACCACAGGCAGCCCAAGCTGTGGGATACGATCGGCGCCCAAGAAGTCAACATAATATAACAAGTCTTCAGAAAACTAATAAAACTCATTACTTACCTTTGGATCACGTGTGTGTTCTCGTTGACACTTATTCCACAGATACATGGATAAGTGAATCACTCGGGTCGGGCAAGTGCCCCTTCCTACCCCCACTCCCACCCCAGTAACCCCACGCCCTCCCCTTCCGCGCAACCCCGCTAGCTACGGCCCTCGTGGAAATTATTCGGACTTGGGGATTTGCCAAATAGACTTACAGCATTTACATCCATTCAAGATAAAATATCTGAGAAGCAAACAATTGAGTTGGTAAGTTGAGGTTTAACCAATCACTTTTTTGTCTTTTTTAGCAAATTCAACCTAAACTGTCGTACTGTATGTACTAAATTTATTAGCCCTTGTTTGATGCTCTAAACATGTCAATTCTCCGGCTAATTTGAACCTGTAACGTCATCTGCAAAACTGTGTGTAATTAAGCCTGCTCTTAAAGCAGTACTTTGAGCTAAGGACTCAAATTTAGGAACTTATGGAAAGAAAGATTAAAACTTTTAAAGACACTAATTGCATAAAGTCTTGTTTGTGCCTTGTCTCGCGGATGGGGCCTGGAACGACATGATATAGATGATATACGATTCCGCAGATTTCCCCGCTCCTGATTGGCTCATTCTAGAAACTGAGATCAGCAGGCCGTTTAAGTTGAAAACTTTTGGTTTTTTAGAGCCCTCCGATCATTTAGAGCTTGGGCCCGCTCTTTAACTTGGAAAAATGTCAAGAGAGTCTCATGAATTGCTTGGGTAAACTTGTTATTGTGTTGTGATACTAACGGCGAAAACACGTGTTTTACAAACGAGCTTTTATTGAAAAACCATTGATACTGAGATCTAAAATGACACAAACAGAGTTTTTATGATAGAAAAATCAAAGAGAAAACGAGTGAAAAAAAAGTTGAGGTATATGTTTATTCGGGCGAAATATCACCCATCAGGTTAAGCGGTTACTTGGCAATGGTTTATCCCAGCCACAACGTGATAAAAATTCTGTCAAGTTCGCAACATTCTTGGCATTTTATAACCTTAACGATCATGCATGGCTCGAACTTAGCAACTGGAATACCCAGCACCGGGAAAACTGTAAACAAACAAAGTAACCAGCTTGATTCCTAAACCATGGTACCACTCATACAGTTTCTGCCTGATGTCCACAAAAGTGCGCGCGAGTGAATTTCCCTGTCCTCTACATTGGTTTTAAAAAGTTGATAAAAAATTGAGCCGTTTTTTTCAGAAAGACTGTTTCATTTGATGAAAAGCAGAAGAAAAAAAATGGTTCCGTTTCGTAAGCTAAATATGCACCAGTTGGTTCAACATGGCTTCATGTTGATACGGTATTTATTTCGACAGGGAAATATTTGCCATACATGTAAGACGAAACTGAAGCGGGATATAGTGGCTGTATATACAAAGGCCCAGGCTACCTACAAAATCTATTAACCCTTCCCCGGGTTCAGACAACATCTTAACCTAAGGATCATGAAAGCAAAATGTGTTCAGCAAAGCCACAGACTGAACAATTGAAGCGTGGCTGAGCTAGCTATCAGTGATAGTGATAGTGGTAGTGAGGATGGCTTGAGCATCTGTCTTGAATGTTAGCACATAGCTAGCACATACCCATTCCCATTACACGGGAATATGTCTGCTTTCGGCCCTACGTTCTTGCCGACGTTACCACAGTTTTGGGTTCTAGGTCAAAGTGGTTGCAACAGTTTGAGGCGGAAGTTTCTATTTGCTCTTCCTGCAGGAGCTCATCAAATGTTTGTAACCTTCCTTCTCCAATTAACCGTGCTACATCGACTCGGCACCCTGTCAAGTCAATTTCGGCATTTTCAGAGCCATAAGTGCTTTGCCTTTAGTCTTGTGCAAGGAATATGCACATAAATTCTTTTTCGAATTCCTTCCTGACAAGTCCCCGAAGCAGTTTCTCCCCAGTCTGGATAGGGTCAAAGGCTATTTTGAACCAATTTACAATGAAAAACATAATTGGTCTATCTTGTCAATCTATTATATTACAATGTTTCCTAATAAAAAGGAAGACATAAACGGACATAGTCAGCCTTCAGGGATCTTTTGAACTGTGTAAGTGTTTTGCAAGGTTAATATATGACGTTTGATCCCGGGAGATAACGAATTTTTTGTGCTTGACGGCATGGTATCGGGGGTGGAAGGGGAATCTTTTCAGTACGGATAATTCGTTATTCCTAGATATTTTCGACCAATGATTCATGATTCATCTCTAGAATTTCTTTATGATTCACGATTCATTTGTGTTATCATGAAACAAAAACACAAGATTCATTTTTTTGTCCATGATTCATGATTCACTGCTTGCGAGATGATGTGATTCGCGTAGCCTTCGTAACAGACAGCCTAAACGTCGGGAAATGCCGAAGCTTTTGTGCACTAATACGCAGACCTGACGCAGACTGACCATACCGACGTTTTCTGACAGCTGCTGGACAGTGTGCGCGTAGCTCAGGCTAGAAGTGATTCATGATTCAAGACTTGGCCAGCGGGTTCTCCCATCACTATAGAGACAAAATGGCCGAACACAAGATGAAGGAAATAGCGAAGAGAGCCCGTTCGTATTTACAAAAGTTCGTGCAGCAAATTTACAAGAATAGTGAATCCAGCCATAAAGTTGGACTCTACGAGATAACTGGAGCAACAGCGTGTGGAGCCGTATCATTTCCGTTGTGCATGGGAGCATTTCAAAGCATGATCTTCCGTCCTTTACGGCTAACTTGCAACCGTCCATTTGCAACGCTTTTGGGCAGTATTTCCGTGACTTTGTCCGGTTCGGTTGCATCGATAGTGTTCATATCGTATATAACACTTGTTGATAAGATCCCAAGCAATATTGTCACTTCTTTGAAAGGCAGATACTTTTATTTCTTACCAGAATCAACGGGAAGTATTCCGTTCAGCTTTGACACTTCGGACGTTCCTCTCTTTGCTGGAGTTTCTTTGATTGTCTTCAAGGTTCTTGGAGGACGCTTTCGGTCAGCGTTGCCAAGCAGCTTGCTACATCCAGGAGCCTTTGCAAAGAATTCTTTCCCAGCTGCAAGCCAAAATTACGCCTCAAGTCTTGTAAAGCATAAGCTGCTTCGTGAAGGTATAAATACGGTATACAGTAATATACTGTAATCGTTTCGCCCACGTCAGTTAGCCCACGTCCAGTTCTAGTTCCAGTAATACTTAATGGCTGTTTTTATACTAGAGACGGCTAAGATATCTAGATGACCTTAACATACAATTAATGTTAAGGATGTCTAGTATAAAGACGAGATGGCCTTATTGACGGCCGTTGGTGAGATATCACTAGTGGGGTCGCCATATTGACTCATGACTAGTCCACACTCGGATTTGTGCATCCATCTTTGGTTTCATGTTAGCAAGGCCGTCATTTTCTGGGCGTCTCGTCTTTATACTTGACGGCTAAGCCATCTAGCAAAATAAGGTCGATGATAAGGGCATCGTTTTGATGTCCTTAATTTTAGACGTCTTAGCCGTCAGACATCTAAGCCATCTGCATTTTTTCTCGACTTTATACTACAAGTTTAGGACAACTTAGGAGCTTAAGGTCATCATACATCTTAGCTGTCTCTAGTATAAAAACGACCAACGTATCAAACAAATCCGTCTGTATTTTTATTTGCCCATGTTTGACAATAGCCTGTGAAAGGTCTGCGTTCACATGTTTATGCACTTTATAATTTTAGTCCTTTTGCTCACAAAATTTTAAGTTGCACTTTGGTGGTGTTATGAAATATGAACAGGTGCAATTTTTTAAATAACTGAACTACTGTAATTTCACTCGAAAAGTCGGCGTTTACACATAATTGCAAAAGACTAAGCGCTTAGAGTTTTAATCCTTTCACTCGCAAAAGTCACTTTACTTGCTCTTCAGCGATGCTATCAAATAGCAAACAGATGCAAAGTTTGAATATACTATCACAGTCTTGCAGCTGATTGGGCTGCCCACAGTTTGTTGTTGGAGTTTTCACTTTTAGGATCAAATTTATAAACTTTGTATGGGAATAAATACAACTTTTCGGATATTGTATACATTTGTTATAAAGTATGTACCTCTTATTAGCTGAGTGCGATGTCAGTATGGCAAGTTATGGACTGAGTTTTTTCCTTCCTTTTATGACCCAAGCATGAAGCTCGAGGGCCATGAAAACTGGAAGGAAAAAACAAGGATCCATAACTTGCCGTATGGACTGAGCAAGCGAGGCTAATAAGATGTTTATTATATGGCTTAGCTGATTATTTCGGTTTTGAAAAGAGCTATCAGTCCATACGGCTACTTACGGACCTGGAATTGACCAATCACTGCACACGAAATCATTCAGCCATATAATAAATAAAGCTTTTTCATCATATTTGCTGTCTCCTTGTATCATTCCTGTACTTGCTTGGTGTCTCACAAGATTTACATTTTGGAATTCTCCCACACCAGGAAAAAGTTTTCTCTGGTAGGGAAGAACTCCAAAATGAAAATTTTGGGGGACTAACCTCAGAATGACCTACACTATAGCAGGTACAGGAATAACACAAAGAGAAAACAAACATGGTGAGCAAGCTTTATTTATGTTTTTTATTGCAAACTTTTATGATATCTTGAAAGTTGATTTTTTCCCATACAAAGTATAAAAGTTTGTATTTGTTCCCATGCAAAGTCTATAAACTTGTTTTATTTTATTCCCACACAAAGTATATAAATCTGATGACTTGAGCAATAAGTTACTTATAGCTTGGGCTGTATGTGGGCTACCCCGGTAAAAAACAGTTATGGTACAGTAGATTATGGCTATGTCTTTTTGGGGAGGAGGGGACTAAGTAATTAAGGTTCTATATGAGGAGGGGGGAGGGGGTTTCACCCAGAGGCTCAGAATTTGACATGTATGTATTATACTTTGCTCCCAAAGTCTGGGTTTCATAGCATTATCATCTGAGATGTCTAAATGAAGTACACTGTATGTAAGTTCTTATTACAATATCCACATAAAATAGATTGTTTGGTGATATAAAAAAAGGCAAAACTATAGAACACACACCACTTCATATTGTTTTGAAAAGTCTGGCTACACATTTGTGCATCAAATAAACACATTTGCATGGTAACAACACAAACCTTGAAATTGTGTTTTGTTAGGTTGGGGTTAGGTTAGGGTTATAGTAGCATTGATGCATATGCACTTTATTTCTGGGTATTCATCAGTTACTGCGAATAAAGCAAATGATCTTATACCAGCATCAAATCATCCATGATGAAAACATGTCCAGAGTCCCAACCAGATTACAAGGAAAATGCATTTTAACTAGAGACAGCTGTATGGTGTGGTGCCAAGTGGGTTAAAGTAATCATAAAGGTACCATCGCACATGTGCTGTTTCTCACCATTCATTGCTTGAATTGTATCTACTAGGAAGAAAGCATGGCTGCCATTCATGTGGACGAAGGTGGACCAAGCTTTTCATTGGTGACCACATGCCACCAAACAAACTTGTCAAACCTGGTCAGAAGCAAAGATTCTACCCACAATGTCGACAGTGCTCATACCAGCAGGGTAAGATAGGGCAGGGGGGGAAGGGACAACAATACTTCAGAGGGTGCAGTGGAGTGGTGATGTAGAGATTCTACCCACAATGTTGACAGTGTTCATACCAGCAGAGTAAGATAGGACAGGGGGTGGGAAGGGACAACAACACTTCGGAGGGTGCAGTGGAGTGGTGATGTAGAGATTCTACCCACAATGTCGACAGTCTTCATACCAGCAGAGTAAGATAGGACAGGGGGTGGGAAGGAACAACAATACTTTGGAGGTGCAGTGCAGAGGTGATGTAGAGATTCTAGCCACAATGCCATTAGTGCTCATACCATCAGTGATGTGGGGCAGTGGGTGGGAAGAAACAATACTTCAGAGGGTGCAGTGGACAGATGGAGTTGGTTGAGAGTCAACACACACATTGCCAACAGTTCTAAAAGAGGGAGTCTTTAGGGAAAGGATAGCATATTCATACCACTTCTAGTGGGGTAGGTGGAGATGTGGTCTAGAGATCATACCAGCAGGATGATTTGGGAGTGGGAAGTTGAGAGCGGGGATAGGGAGGCAATAATGAAGAGTAGGAGCTGCAGCAATACTCAAGTTACTCTCAGCTGGTGGGTAGTGGAAGTCAGAGTCCCTTAAAACCCTATTCAGACTGGGCTTTTTGACTTTGGGTGGAGGAGGCGGTGGTTCAAAGAACCCCATCTGTTATTTTTTTTGCAATTAAAGCTATAGTAATTCATAGTTCATACCAAGCTTGTTAAGTTTCCATATTTTAGGTGACGACATGACATGAAATAACTTCACAATTAGTCATAACTGTCACAATTTTTGATCTTTACAAAGTCTTGCTGTCAAAAGTAGAATAGTTAAGAGTTTTCTGACTTAAAAAGCGGCAAAGCATGATACAAAACGAAAAGAAAACTTTCGTTTTAATACAAATAATTTTATTTAAAAGAAACTGAGTATTACAAATTATGTTTTTCCAGCGAAAATTCAGTGTTCAAACCACACATCTCACCAACTATAACACAAACACTTAAATTCTCAAATTACTTTTATTCAACGCCATTGGTAACACAATAATACATTTCAGTTCTGTTTTCAATCTTTTTTAAATACAAGTTGACTAGGAAAACCTTTTCCCCTAAACAGACAGATTTTCAACTTTTTGATGCCCTAACAGGGTTGAAAGTCCACCTGCTGAGGTTGCAATTTAACGGCGAATACCCCATTACATCCATTTAAGCCTGGTTTCCATATAATCGCTTCGATCTCGCCAGTCTCGCCGATCGCATGAAATAGTGCCCTTGCGATCCAAGAGATTATATGGAAACACTTCTTTTGCGATCGAAAAAGACTGAGACGATTGGGGCGATCGCGATCGCGCGGATAGAACACTGTTCTATCCAGGAGATCGATGCGATTGTGTGAGATTGAATGAGATTCTAGTGAGACGTTCAAAAGCGATCGAAAGTGACTGATGCGATCGGAATATATCCCGGAGTTCATTTTTATGTTTGGCACGCAAAAATAGTACTCTGGACTCACTTTATGCGATCGTTGAGATCATAAGGAAACATGCGATCGCATCGATTTCGTTACATGCGATCGGCGAGACTGATGAGATCGAAGAGATTATATGGAAACCAGGCTCTACTTTCTACGTTTCCCCAGGTGCAGCGATATCGACGTCATCCAAGCGACTCGCTGTGAAAACCCACGGATCGTCGCTGAGACGTCACCACCTCTGGCTCCCTGCGCCCCTGGCACTGATGACGCTCAGAAGCTATCTGAGTAAAAACCCTTCCGAGGACTCCCAGGATGGAGGAGGACAAGAGACAGACAGGAAACTCTCGATTGTCACAGAAAACACAAATGACTCTACAGCCCAATCTAACTTGGGGGTTTATGAAAGAATTTTCGGAGCTTTGGGCTTAAGTTCAACGAAGGACGTATGTTGTGGAAATGATGAAGGAAAACAAGAATAAAGCTGTTTATAACACCGTCTTTTGTTAAATTATCATGGGGAACACACGACATGACAATACTGTAGGTTGTATGAGATGTGAAGGTACCGGTATATAAATTGGTAAGACTGAATATGATTAATAGGCCCACCTCATTCGTTCGATCTGTTACTGGTGAGGGTTGACCTCCTATCGCCATCACTTCCTATTCGCAAGATCTATAACTAATGTAGTAATTAGGGTGGACCTCCTATCCCCTTCACTTCCTATTGCGCAGGATCTGTAACTGGTGAGATTTGACAAATCCCTATTGCTTCTTCCTCTGCTGATCCTTTTACAGGGATCTGTAACTGGTGAGTGTTGGAATCCTTTCAAAGCTGCTTTAACTTCATTGGATGATGTGATGTAGTTTCTGTTCACGTTTAAGAAACACTACGGTACTAAAAATTCACTTGCTAACTCATTTTTGGAGTACTTCGGTTTAACGATATGCCAAGGGAGCATTAAAATTAAACGGTTAAACCGGATATCGTTATAGCCGAATTTCCGCTGAAGCGATTATGGGGGAAATTACTAAAAGTATCGCAATAACCGATAAAGCTGGTAATCGCCTTTTTATTGTAAATTTTTTTGATCATCAAATTAACTACAAGTGAAACATTCAGACTATTCTTCAGTGCCCTTAAAATACGTTAGAAATATTTTTACATTGTTGTTTATGTAGCAAAAAATTGTTTTGATTTACTATACCGACTTTATTAGCAGCCTGTAGTCTGTGATATTGATTATCGCTGAAACAAGAAATATTTTCCGTTTGGTCAACGACATTCCCATCATGAAAAGTAGTACCGAATATGGTTATACCGTTACACCTATGATACATTTTACTATAACTTTTGCTGGGCAAACGATTGTGGATGGTTAAAACGGGATTCCACCGTAAAAACTTTATACTGGTTTGTAGTCTCCAAAGCAGCCACCTCATTTCTGTTCGGAAATACGATTTCCGAGTGGAGGGGCGCTCTCAGAAATTACGATAAATATACCTTAAACAAGATCGCTGTGAACAAGCCTGAAGGTTCCGCAATAGTGCATGAAATGCAAATATTATTTAACTATGCATATTAACAAACTATTCTACATAAATAAATTGAATATCATTGAGGTAAAAACATTTGGATCAACTGGCTTTCACAAGGGTTTTGTCAACTGTCAACAAAGTTCTGGTGGTGGGGCACATTCTGGGATACTCCCCAAAATAAAACTGTCTGCCCTGAAAGCCGCCAAGTCTTCCTCACTGCAGGTCAATGGCCGCCTGCCAGAGCCACCAGCCGGAGGCGCCACAGCCCCAAGCTGTGTTGGCGTTAACCCCAATCCTGAGCTGGAGACCGGTTGTACAGAGCTGTGCGCGGTAGTTGAAGCTCCTTCCATTTGCTGGGCTGGAACACTGCTACCAAATAGCCCAACACTCGCAGTTCCAACTGGCGCAGCTCCCAATATTCCCACCCCTTGAGAGGTTTTTGCTCCAAATGTCCCCCCTGGTTGGGTTGCTGAAACACTACTACCAAACAGTCCAATAGTCGGAGCACCTGCCGGTGCAGCTCCTAGTAACCCCACCCCTTGAGTGGTTTGGGATCCAAATGTTCCCCCTGGCTGGGTGGACGAGACATTACTACCAAAGAGACTACCAGATTGGGTACTTTGGCCAAAAGCACTTGAGTGACCAGGACTTGCAGCCGTCCCAAATAGACCAGTCGGCTTGGCAGGTGCAGCACCACCAAACACACTGGTCTGGCCACCCGGGGCCATAGAACCAAATACACTGTTTGATTGGCTTGTTGTTCCCCCAAACACGCCTTGTGACTGACCAGTAGTGACTGCAGCACCAAACAAACCTGACTGGGGTCCAGGCCCTGATAGGCTTTGAGTTGCTCCGCCGAACACTGATGGCTGACCACCAGCACCAGATGCGGCCGAATTTGAAGACATTGATTGGATCTCGGCTGATTTGATTTCTTGATGCTGTTAATATGTCAGAAAATGAAAACGTTATTCACTATTTGTTAAAGCAAATAATAAAGTAATGCTTGAAATAGGTGCCTCCCAATTGCCAAACGTAAGCAGAATTTAAAAGATGGCAGTCGCAGGTCAAATGTTACCGTAAATTTTACTGTGTAAACTTTCAAGACACAAGATATATACAATGGCAGGCTGTACTGATTGTCTTTTGAAAGGGAATACAATAAATCTAACACCAACTGTTCTATCAATACCCATAAAAAAACGATTCCTTGGGAATAGTTTAACACTATGCCGTGAGCTTTTTACTTGTGAAACCCCTCCCTCTTGTATGGTACACTTAAACATATTGACACATATATTTTTGTCTAAACATAACAGACTCGTAGTTGTACGATGAATATGCGCATTTATCGGAACGAATCGAATGTCAGTAAGTTTAACTGAATTTAAAGCCGAAGTGATTCGGAATCGTAAGTGGATACTTAGTAAGACATGACAATTTTTCATGTAACACACGAGATCTCTTGAGTTGCACAGTGTCTCTTCGATTCTTTCCAACCTTTGGTTTCTTTCCTAAGTTTTCGGGTTCCTATTAAAAAGGGAGTCATGTTCGGATTCAGTTTACACTTTGTGGATACATGTAGTTTGCTGAAAACAAAACGGCGATTTTCGTATCACAGTATTCATGCAAATATTGATCAACTTTGCTCACTTACCAGCTGTGAAGCGGTCATACCCTTGAGCTGCATTTTTCTCTGATTAAACTTGGCCACCAGCTCCTTGAGACCTTGTTGCTGCGAACATGAATTAAGTGAAACACAATCTTGAAATGGAAGTAAATGAAAATATCAATTCCGTTTAAACTTGAAGATTTTCATTTTTTAAACTACTTTTTAAATACTGCAGCAAGATATACGATAAAAGGTTCTTACACCGGCTGAAAGTTTTTTATTAACAAAAACGTACTTATTTTACAATTTTTCATCTTCTGTTCATCTTAAACAAACACGGTTTTTTTTACATTTTTTTACAAGTTTCTGTTTATCGTAGGACTAAACACTAACAACTTTTTGGAAAACACATACATATAAAGACAGCTTAAGGCCGGCTGAAAGTTACAGTGCACTAGACCTTAAATGGAATCGAAAACTATAACGCTATATTTTGACACAGTTTCGTTAATTAATATTTCTTGCATATTGATTATTATTTGTAGTTATTTCCAGTATTTGAAAGAAACTCAAACTGGACAAATAACATATTAGTATGTTGCTCTCAATTTAGAAATGAAAGATTCCATTAAGTTACTCGAACAACCTCGTAAGCCTGACCAATTTTAAAACGCAAGTTTCGGCACCGAATATAAGAAAACAGAAGACAAGACTTGCTTGGCATGGCACGGTGCTCTTTTTCTTGTCTTTTTGCCGTAACCCCGCATTAAAACAAGTACATTACCTGAACAAATGAACTTATAGATGGGAAGCGTCTTAACTTTAACTTTGAAGTTGTAAGTTAAATAAATCAATCTTCTAATCAGTTATGGTTATATTTACACACTCATGTCATTATTAGCTACTTATTACAAGGAGTTAGATAAACAAGAAATCACTTGAAAATCCAAAACTTTGAAAACTGGAAGTTATAGTACTGACGTTCTTCGTGTGACAGTCTCGGTATTGCAGGTAACACCGAACAGTTAGTTGCCACTATACTCACATAAGCTGCTCCGGTCCCGCTTTCATTGGCCTTGACAGCCTCCAGTCGTATCTCCTCAAACGAAAAGTCAGTTAAACCTGTCAAAGCAATTAACAATGTCAGTCATAAAATAAGAGACCCACTATAGATCCTTTATATGATCCTGTCGTTTTTGCGGTGCACAAAATTCACTAAATCATGAACTGAGCTGAATACCGGTTTCTCTACGATACGATAAACCTTTACTTTAACAGAGTGGTCCAGTCAGTTAATCAAGTCTGTTAAAAAGAGGGGTTCTATTCTAGACTGCGAGTAGTCTCCTCTTTTCCTCCAGGAGATCGTCGAGAGAGCGCGCGAAATATGGAGCGAGGACAAA